>KN883666.1:153293-173399 GCA_000934455.1 Apostichopus parvimensis | reverse complement strand
CGTTACCTTCATCGTGAGTATTTTCAAATCCTTATTTCAATCTGACATCCGAGGAGCTCTTGCGCACCAAAAATGATTCTCTTGTGATATATGAAGATTGTTTGGTTGACTGTGTGTTTACAATGTGTTACCATGTGTTGTATAGGTAATGCCCTAGTACATGCCCTAATAGTATTACAGTATGTACAGTACTCAGCTTGTACATTAAACAATGTGTTGGATAGCATATATACAGTGGTACATACATATAACATATGTAAAGTGTACATGAATGATACTACTTTACAACTATCCTGTCCTACTCTCTTTCTCATTGGAAAGTCCAATGAACAAGGTCCCAGTAACTGCAATAACTATGAAAAACAAATATATACTTTGGTGTAAGCATGACTATGTGAGTGCATACTGCAAAGCCAGCCAGCTATGTAGCCAGCCATGTTTATAAGGTTCACCTACCTGTATGCCATGTACAGGTAGGGCTGCTTTGACAGTTGCTAGGACAATAGGGCTGTAGGCATAAATGTAGCTTTCACAGCTAATCTGATACTATAGGTTAGAGTGACTCACACTGAGCCGTCTCTCTGAATGTTACTATATATATATATATATTGATTCTTTACTTCATATAGACATGTACACGTACACAGTTGGTTCTGCAGTTCTTGTACTGTGCATCATTGCATACAGTGTACTAACTACCAAAGGTCTCTGTCAGTTTGTATCTCAAACACTTGCTTCTCCTCTATACTGTACAGTACAGGAGATCTGTGTTTATTGCTGACCAAATATTACACAGAAGTTGTTGAAAACCACACTGGAAAGGTTCTAATTTTGACAGCCCTTTTTGATCCACATGTCCTTTGATTGTACTGTGATAAAGCCTGCTCTCAGGCAATGTTAATTTAGACTGATACTGTATATACGGTTAATTTAGCCCGTGTTACAGTGTTAATTTACCCTGTGCTACAGTGTTAATTTAGCCTACAGTGCTACAGTGTTAATTAGTCTGTGCTACTGTATAGTGTTAATTTAGCCTGTGCTACAGTGTTAATTTAGCCTGTGCTACAGTGTCAATTTAGTGTACAGTACAGTGTTAATTTAGCCTGTGCTACAGTTTTAATTTACTAAAGTAACACTGTAGCAGTGTAGCACATAAATTTAGCCTGTGCTACAGTGTTAATTTAGCCTGTGCTATAGTGTTAATGTAGCCACAGTGTTACAGTGTTAATTTAGCCTGTGCTACAGTGTTAATTTAGCCTGTGCTATAGTGTTAATTTAGCATATATGCTACAGTGTTACAGTATTTAGTCTGTGCTATAGTATTAATTTAGCCTGTGCTATAGTGTTAGTTAAGCCTGTGCTACAGTGTTACTTTAGTCTGTGCTACAGTGTTAATCGAACCTGTGCTACAATGTTAATTTAACCTGTGCTACAGTACAGTGTTAAGTTAGCCTACAGTACAGTGTTACTGCTAAGGATATAGTATTTTGTAGTGTAGGCTGGCATTACATATTGTACTATAGTGTGTGGTAGTAACTTCATGCTGCTACCATTGTTGCCACACAATCATGCCAAATTAAGAATTAAAACACAATGTGATAAGAACTTTGCACAAAAAAAAACAAAAAAAAACTGTACATGTACAATATTGATATTTGATACGAAGCTGCATGAAATCATTGAGTCACCGTGACTGTAGACTGACTTCAGCATGACCTTTAAGTCTTTTGGGGGACATTTTTATTTCTAGACTAAAAGATTATAACTGTTCATGTAAATTTGCTATTTAATTCAATTACAGTAACCTGTTTAAAATGTTCAAGTTTAATTTCAGAATAATACTGTACTCATATCCCTAGATCTATTTATAAGCGATGTGTATTTACTGTAACTGTAAATACCGTAAATTGCACAAAAATTGACCCAGTAAATATTCTTTTAAATTTGTATGATTCACCCGCAGTAATGTACAGTAGTTACCCGGTACTGTTAGCTATTTAAAAAGAACGATTGATAGGTCAGTCTGGATGAGTTTGATAAAGCAATGATCAAGTCATTAGAGCTTCCTTTATACTACACATGTATGTACAGGTTTACATTACTACTGTACACATATATTCTGCAGACTATATTACTGTACATATTATAAAGTATGTATACATATCTGCACAGTATGGTTGATTTTTACTTCACTACACTATTACAGTGCTTGTCTCCATTCTGCACTCAATACAACCTACAGTAGCCTACAAAAGTTTGTATTAGCACTGTGCCCACTCCCCCCCCCCCCCAAATTCAGGTTCAATACCCACTTCTTTTCTCATCCAAAACTGACCAAATCTTCTGGAAAGCTCCAGGAATTTTATTCGTTCTTATGTAAAGATCCACCCAATTGGGAGTCCACCCATTGGGATCTTGTACAGCGCTTTTATATACTGTGCATATATATTTAATACAGGTAAACAATTCAGTCCCATCTTCCTTCTAAATTGTAACAACAATAAAGTGTTTAGACTTGCATAATTTGTTGGAGACACATAGGACTTTCATTTTACAACCTACCACCTGGGGAACAATTTATCCAGTATCGCATAGCAGATGCTATGCAAAATGGCAGATTGTATTACAGTTGTACAATTGAAACATGTACAGTATATATATACAGAGATCTAACCATACAGATTCAAAGCTGTCAAAACTGCTACAGTAAGTATATATGTATACACAAAATTTGAACACCAAATTAGGTCCTTGCCTAGACCCTTTCATATTTGTTAAATTACAATTACAAGTTTGTACATGATGTGCACTTTGTACAATAATATGGATTCACAATCTTTCTTGTAACACGCTTTTACAGTACACAGCAGGCCTGGTACACAGTAACTTTACAAGACTCCTGGAGTGTGCATTTCTATACACACCATGCATGAAGTAAATGTTACAGTACTATACAAACATAGATGTACAATCAAGTACAGTATTGCTCACATCTTCATAACTATACTGATACTGTATAGATCTACTGTATGTCTTGTAAAGGTGAAGTCTCTGTGGCTCTTTTCAAGCTTGATGATGTAAAATTACAGCTGATGAAGTCTAAGTACTTCTGTATAACATTTAGTCCTAGCTATAATCTTCCTACAAAACAACAATAGCACAGTGCCTGTTCTTAAGTGGTTTTGTAATATATATTGCAAGATGCATTATAAACAGCTACTTAGAAGGACTATCGTGTACAATACTGTTTATCTCCAGAGCAATGATTTAAAACTGAAAGTGTTGGATGTGATGATGTATTTTCTACATTTCTAATGATCATCATGTTTCTATGTCGGCCTTGTATCACCATGGCATTACAAAAACATAATTACGTTACTACACTTAACCCATGCCTGATTACATTGAAGCCTCGCACGTGAAGTTAATTTTTCCACCTTCACACTATGTGCTGCGTTATGTTATGTATAAAGTTACAGTATATAGCGTGCAGTTTAGACAAACTTCTACATACATACATTTTCAGGCAATAATTTATCCAGTATATCGCATCCCAAAATGCTTTACAAAATGAACAATAAATGAAATGAAAAAAAAAGGATATAGCAGTTATAAAGGTTATAATCTGAGATAAAATTCTGAGCCTTTGGAGAGCTCTGTATACAATATCCAAACACTAAAGGAATCCCTGATTTTACTGTAAAACACACTGATTTTCTTCCATATGGTATTAAGTTGTTGAGTTGTGTGTTTTGCAGTCTGCTCATGAATGTGCTGTCTGGGTTTACAAGTGGCATCTAGAGTATGTATTCTGTAAATTATGCATAACATGATGGATCATCTAATATTAATTTAAAGCTGTATTTAAGCTAGATTTGGCCAATAGTATAGTGGTTACAGTACCATATCCTACTGTTAAAAGGCAAAGAGAAATGTAATCTCTTATCTAGGCTTATTTATTCCTTTTATAATTTATTCTACAAAGAAAGGCTGAAATAAGGCATTTCAGAAGTGAGAAAAAAGATCAATGTGTTAAGTTTGTGGGAGTTTTCTGCATAAAATGGATGAAGTAGTTTTTTTTTAACTTACTCATGAATGATATATGCAACTTAATACAAGAATTTATGGTGTACAGGATTTTCAGTGTCGTGAAATGTATCATTCCGTTTTTTTTTTTTAAATTGTTTTTCTTGATTTGAAAGCAGAAAATGACTTTTACGGTCCGAATTATCAGCATTTATAGTCCAACTCATTAGTCACATGTACAGTACGGTACATTCATTTTGTTTTTGTAGCTCGGATTCATGATTTAAAGTCACATTCCATTTCTATCCTCCCTGCCCAACAGCTCATCAATTCTCTCCTCATCTTCCATGAGAGGCAAATTAAATGCAGTCGAGAAGGACAGCTGTGTGGTGATTGATGCAGTAGTATACAACAGTATGGTGAGAGAACTCTCAGCCATGAGACTCATGCTACGAAAGCTCAGCACCTTGCTGCATGAGGTATGTTGACTCTCTTGGTAAAATCAGAAAGTAATCTTTAACGTTGGTTTATATTGGTTAAAGCTCTGGAATGGGCATGAAGGGTTGGTTATCATGAAAAGGGCTGTTTTTTTCTGTTTTTTATATGTGATATGTCTACTGTGTGGGTATGTGTAGTGGTCAATGTAATGGACATTTAATTACATGAGGTATGTTTATTCGGCAAGATAAAAAAAAGTTCAAATGTAGGCAACGTGTTTTCTTTCAAGTATACGATAATCTCATCGTGTCCAGTAATTCCTTAAAGCAAGGGATCTAATTTCACACAGTTTTAGGTTCCAAGATGTGCACTGTTCAATATATATATATCAGTTGGTAACTTTTGAGCATAGTGCACACTGTAGGTACAGAACAAAACACCTATTGTTACAGTATGTCACACCATGCATGTTTGTCAACCACCTTTATAGAGAAAGCAGACATTGTCCCCTCCACCCCCCCCCATCCCCTCCTTCCCTTCCTGCGCGGTTGAACCAATCGTTTTCCTCAACTACTGATAAGTGCGATCTTTACAAAATTGCATAATTCGTGTACATAAATTTCAAAAAGTCAACAGTGAAATGATACTCATTGCTCAGTAAAACCAAGTTATTGCACTGTTGTAGGACTTTCCCGCATCCCATTAAAAAAAATCTTGACATCTGTGTTAAAATATCTTATTGATTCAAATTTGCTGATGTGTTTCATGTTAGTGTCCTACAGTACCCATCACTGACAAATTTCCACATGACTGGTGGAATGACTATAGATACATTTTCCATGAATAACTGAACTAAACAGTTTCACAAGTACTGTACAGTAGAAAGTCTCAAATCAACCCCATGTACTCTGAGAGTGATTTTTGTTCCAGTTATTTGTTGTTATTGTAACAAATATATATATATATATATAGAGGTACATATAAATATATATGTATTGAAATGTAGCTTGTAACTGAACTTTGCCACCATGGTTATAGTGTAAAATAATAAAATACCTGTATTATTAAATTCACATGTATATGATCATAGGTAGTAGACAAACTTGGTCGGACGTTGGCAAACAAGAGACAGAGCATGAATGAATGAATTTACATACATGTACTCTCTCGGTTACTAAGTCTCCATCTCTGACGGTGATTAAATGTGAAAGATAGCAGTACGTCGTCCAAAGAACTCAAGTGCAAACTGAAGAAAGGATTCAGGATGTGGGTGGTTATTTCCTGTTTTCTCAATCAGTTGCCATGGTTACAAGCACAATGATGGGTTTTTATGGTCTTCTAAGTGTGTAAACAATATACTGTACACAAAAATAATATTAAAACAGTGCTCATCCTATTGGCTGTTCAGAGTGTGTTTAAAAGTGTAAAGGTATGAAAAATTATGAATGAAGCTTTCTTGTACATGTATAATTTAGTTTTTTAAAAGAGTGAAGTTTGAGAGACGTCGCCTTTTGAGTCCATTACAATTAGTTATTTCATTGATGCGTTAATTTGGGGGAGACTTACTGAAGGAAGAATTCATCACCACAAAGAATAAATTTTGGAAAGCTTTTAAGATTGAGATATCATTAATATGGTATTGGTACACAAAGACTTAATATTTTGCTTCAATAGTAGATGACGGGAGTAAGAATCAGTTATTCATGGTTTAAGTTTTTGTTATAATATGACAAAGAAATTCAGTGACGTTTAGCACAATTGCTTAAACATCTAGGCAACGAAAACGAATCAGATTGTAAAGATTGTAGCCTGGACACATTACTCACCCACAGTTGCATCATTCTTTTTTCTTTCTTCCCCCCACCCCCCCCCCCCCCCCTCTTTATTTGGAGTAAAAACTTAGCTGTGGGGAAAGCTAAAGTTCTTTCCATAGACAGTGCCTTAGACTGGGTGTGATATTATGATCACAATAATTTCAGTGTGCCCTGGGAGCACTTTAACGCTTATTTTTTCTTCGCACCAGCAGCCAAGGCTTGGGTCAGAACTTAGGCAAAGTTAGCATATGTTTTGTGTTCAGCCCCTTTCCTTGCAGTCTTTCAAACTTATTTCAAACTTATTTCACTGAATAAATCATCTGATGTTGAATAGCCAAAAATTCTACAGTACTGTAGTTCCAAGGAAAACACAAACATGCACTTTGTGTACACAGAGAGTCATTTAAAAAAATTTTTTTTATGATGAACAAGAGTTTCTAAAACTGCTATGCACAATTCATTTTATTTTTTTTCAATTACGTTTAGTCACTCCATTGGTTAAATTAAATTGCACCAAGCCTCTCCCTCTTCCTCCCCCTTCCACCCCCCCCCCCCATCGCAGGGCAACTAGTGTGTGTGCTTGCTTGGTGCTTGGCAGAATACTAGGATGTGTACAATATAAAGTGCAAGTGTGATGCAAGTGTGATGTAAGGTAACCGCGAAGACAGCCGGCTGCCACATTTTCCTTTTAATTAGGCCCATCTTACTATCTGTTAAAAGCAGGATATTACTAGTGATATATACATGTAATAGGAGAGTAACATGTGTCAGTCACGGTTAAGATGAGCTGCATTAATCCTCTGAATGTATAAAATGTCACTTTGTCACTTCTTCGCAGGAAAAAGTCGTAAAGACGAGGTCGTCAGAAGTTCAATGTGACCCTATGTGGAACAGATGTCATCAGGACAGTCAGACTGAAATCTCAGAACTAATGGTAAGAAGGAAGCAATGTCTCTGCAGCGTGTACTACCCCTCGCCCTCCCAACCCCCATCCACACTCTCGACCACCCATCCCCCTCTCCAGCATGCTGTAATTAGAAGGGGTGCCCTAGCCTAATTCAGATGACAGTAGAAGGAGAAGTAGAAGGGAAGGCCAGGCCAGGACATAGGAAAACAGGAAGGATCGATAACATCAGGAAGTGGACAGATGGAGGAATGGCCGTGGCATGAGCAAAGGCACACAAGAGAATGCCGACGGTTCTATGAGGGCTATGGCAAAACAGCAGCAGCAGCAGCTACTACATAACAGCTCTGACATTGAATCACAACACATTCATGAGTCAAATTTGAGACCAGTTGAAGGAACAAGAGCAACATAGTTTTTTCTACATTTACTGTGCTCCTCGCTTACCTGTCTCGACTCTACTATTGCACCTTCCCATCTACCTAATGACTGGTAATATTTTAGCACTGCGCCCCCTCGACCATCCTCTGGGTCCATCACCCATCACCTCCTCCTTCCCAATCTACCATTCGTGAAGTATGTAGACCTATTCTGGTGCATTTATGTTTGTATTTTTCTAAGGGTATGACCTCCTTCGACAATGATTACAAGTAATCGCTCTTGCATGTGTATACAAGACAAGGGTACAGTATGTGCATCCAGGGTAGTTCAACTGTTATTTGTTGTTTTAGTGATAATGTGTCACACTCTTCATGAAAAGAAAACATTAGAATATGGACTATATGAGTCATCATGAGAATAAAACTGTCCAAGCAATATCATTTGCAACAACTGGCTGTTGAAGGGGGGGGGGGGTTGAGGGAGGGGAAGCATAGGTTAGATTTATATCTATCTTGTTGCTGAATCAAGTAATGCACATAACATTCATAGTTCTTTCAATCCAGCTTACTCTTTGTTGGGGTTGTCTGTCCTCAAGATATACAACCAGTATTTCTGTAGATTGCTATAATCTCACTTCCTTGGTGTTGCCATTGAAAGTGAATAGACATAAATGATATATAACTATTGTCAGGGTCCAAATGTGTCCCGATTAGTCAGTAGCCAATGGGGCCCCCAGCCCATGAGAACTAGAGGTCAGAGGGGCCAAAGAGAAACACAAAAGCTAAAGAAGAATCAATTGTAACACTGGATGGCACGGTACATATATCATACCCATACCACCTATTGCTGAACTATACATAAAAACAAGTTCTTCCTCGATAGTTTCATTAGAAGTAACTGTGTATTAGTCTACATAAATGCCTATTGTACATATCTATCTATATATGCAGAATAAAAATCCTCCCTGTACAGAGCCAGAGAAATGTGGAAATTGAAGTAAAAACGTTGTTTCCGGAATCATTTCAATTTAGTCATTACAAAAACAGTTGACGACTTGCCAAAAGTGGACTCGTTATTATTATTGTTGTTTCGTTATTTACCCAAAGGATATTAAAGTGGTGGTTTCATTTCCTTGTAACCTGTTCATACACATTAAACTTAAAGGAGGACACTACTAACCCAACCATCATCTTTATTTTCTTTAACTTACGTGACAGAAATATTTGTGATAAACGAATACCTCAAACAGCTGAGTAGAAAAACATCTTGTTTGGTTTGGGAGATATCCTAGGGAAAACCCTCCACTCCCTCGATTAACAATTATTTGTTCATTTTATTCTTTTATCTTTACTTCTCAGAATTCTTCTTCGGTCAGTGTTGCTTCAGTACAGTGCAACATTCACCCCGAAAAACTCACCTGTGGAAGCCAATATGAAAAGCCAAGGGTAATACTTTAATTTCCTTCATCCCTCTCTTTACCTGTCCCTCCTATACATATGCACTCTGATCTACAGACTACCAAATTTGCCTGCAAAACTACAACATTTATTCCCCCCCCCCCCACCCACCCACCCTCAATACCTGTATTGACTGCTTTAGTTGCACCCATCTACCTAGCTTATTATGGATAAAAGGGAGAGATATTTCGATAATTTCATTTCAAAGGTAACAGAACCTTGATTTGAAAGTGAATATAGTTTTATAGTAATTTTTGACTTTTAACATCTTGTGTCCTAAGCCTACAGAACTACCTATACAACCTACAGTATATTATATTTATGCCACTGGACTGTAATCAAAGCACACTTATCTGTACTATAAATTGCTGTGAAAACTGTAAACCCGAAAATACCAATTGGGTCATTTGTCATGTAGCTACTGACTCGAAGCAAACTGATTGCAAAAGATCTCACCATCAAATACAGTGGAACGGCTAACTTTTCTGTTAGTTTGTTGCGGTAGTTAAAGCTCGCATCAGCTGTTTTCAAGATCTTGAGAAAGCCTGTTATTTATGAAAACATCAATAACACTCAGACCAACCCCCAAAAGTATTAACCTTTAACACAGCTCAGATGTGCCTCTCTTAAAATAGGAATGAAGTTGTTTATTGCAAATCGTCTCAAACAGAGGAAAGATTGCATAGTTTATGTAATACAGTTTCACGTAGAGTTTTATTCTAGCACTGGGAACTGGAATTTAGACTCTGAGATGCAACCATTTATATTATAGACTTCATGTTCCAAGCTCTGTTTTTTTTAATTGTACCAGACTGTGCTTCAACCATCGTTCCCTACGTACATCTGGTACATGTAGTGTGGTGAACTATGACTTCATAGTTCATTTAGTGTAACATACATAGTTTATTATTGTGGGAACTGAAACTTAGACTCAAGATGTTACCAGTTTCATTATAGACTTCATATTCCAAGCTCTGGTTTTGTTTTTGATTTTACCAGACTGTGCTTCAACGATCGTTCCCTACGTACAGTACATAGGGTACATGTAATGGTGAACTATGACTTCATAATTTATCCGTACAGTGTAACATATACTGTATACTTTATTATACTGGGAATTGAAACTGAAACTTTCATTATAGACTTCATGTTCTAAGCTTTGTTTTATGTATTGTGCTAGGCTATGCTTCAACCATTGTTCTATTATGTACATACAGTCCACGTAAAATTAAATACTTTTCATTTCAACCCTTGTTCTCTTTATATATGCAGCAGTATTATGTACATTAATATGTTATCTGTTTTCTCATTGTATAGGAACTAGCCAAGCCATCTAGACTGGCAACTCCTACCAGTAAACTAACAAAGCCACGTACCTCTCAATCTAGTTCAAAGGTAGGTTTGTCCCTATAGTTGGCACTATGAGTAATATTTGTAATCATTAAGTTATCATGATAATCATATTTAATGTAAACAAACAATGAAATCAACATTATAACAATAGAACCATAAAGGTCATGATTACACCACGTTGAACCTCTTAGCCGATTCTTCTCTTTACATGGAGACGGATCACGTGCTCAGCAAAAGGTTTTTATAGGGAGATACTGTATATAGAGGGAGGGGTGCAGACGAATGCAATTTTTATGATCAAGAAATCAGAGATGTGCTGGACATTTTAGTCATACAGTTTATGGGATTGGGGATTGAAATTGGCCCAATTCTTTCTTCCAATCCAATAAAATAATCCCATAAATTTGTGATAATCTTAGCCATTGTATCCTTTCCTGAGGCTGCTGATTAGATTCTTTTCTTGTTGGTAGGAAAATTTCCTTTGGCCAGTCCACCCTCTTCCCCCTCCCCCTCCCACTTTTCTTCCAATGACCAAGCAAACTTGACCATCTAAACCCATGTTAGCTGTCACTCTTGGCTAACAGTCATTTCATTATTGACAGAAGTATATTTGGTAGATAGCTGATAGCAGTACTCAAAACCTAGGACATGAGAAATGCAGTCACCTTGTTTGGCTGCTGTAGTGTAGTGAAAGCGGAAGCTGACCGACCAGTTAATTCTTGTAACACACAACAAGACCAATCAAGTTGCAGTTGTCATAACATCTCTCCATCTGTAGTGTAGTGAAAGCGAAAGCTGACCGACCAGTTAATTCTTGTAACACACAACAAGATCAATCAAGTTGCAGTTGTCATAACATATCTCCATTCGTATTATGCAGCTATGGAAGGCCACTGTCATAACGCATCGTCCAATGTTAAGAGGGTGTACTCTAAAATATGTTCACTTCTCATCTAGTCCTCAATAGCTTCAAGGAATTTTTCGGTCTTTTAAAATCCCTGAAAACATCAGCACATTATGGCCCCATTTCTTGCGCAGAACCAACTCTGGATAACAAAGGAAGATGGCTTTGCCTATTTACTGAATAAAGTGAGAGAGAGAGAAGAAAAATCGTAAATGTAAAGCGTTATTTAGCTTGTCTTTTTTGACAGCAATATTTTGTTAGAAAACTAGGGGCGGTAAGGTTTTGATCCTATAGTAGAAGTATGGATCAAATGGATATTTATGGATATAGAAATCACAAAAGTCTCTCTAAAAGGGGAAAGATTCAGATTTTTTTTTCCCCTCTCTCCCTTTGAACAGCAACCAATTATAGCCCTAAGAAATATGCAAATTGGGGGAACCTGGCACCTCAAACCTGGGAGAGTAGAAGCTTCCCACTGTTATCAATTTAATGGTTGGCAACCCTTTGAGACAAGAGCGAGAAAGATCCTGCTAGTTTCAAAATGTCAGAACCATTCACCTATGACGAAGTATAAATGCAGTTTGTTGACAGCTTGGTTTCCTTTGCAGAAACAAATAGTAGTTTCATCTCTGCGCCTTAAATCTTGTTACAAATAGGAGAACATTCACACATTTGTCGCACACATTCTTCATGCGTTATGCTTTGAACTGAAGTTACTCTAGCACGCATAAGATCATTGTGACATGATTTATGTTGTTGTTTATCTCAATGTTCTTGGAGGGGGAGGATGAGGGGGGGGTAGAAGGGGTGGATAATTTAAATATTTGCTTCAGCTAAAAATCAATTCAGTACTGTACATGAATAATGTTTTTTTTGCTGCATTAACTGAAGACAAAGTTGCCCCACCTACATCATCGTGTTATGGGAAGGACAAGTTTAAGGTTCTCTGTGATAAATTCCTTTGCTGTGATTTTAGCAAGTTCCCAGCCACATCGTGCTAGGCTTATACAGTAAATTCCCAAACAAGGCAAAGTGCAAAGTCTATATGTAATTTAGCTTGTAACTATAGATTTCTTGAAAGTCCTGCCTGTCGGTCGAAAAAAGGGATAGTCAATTTGGAAAAGTCAAGTGAAAAATGATTTTCTGCACCAGGCCAACGATTTGACAACAGGGCTCCTGGGTAGTATTTTTTCAATGTGAGAAGCCAATACTGTTAAACTTGTTCAAGTCATTTCTTTTGGACTAATGGTATGACTGCAGTTATTACTATCACAAGATACTGCTGCATGTTAATAGCAACAAGCTAACTTGAGATGTGTGACATCTTCAAGATTTTGATTTATTTATTCTGTGGGTCAATTCTTTGTAGAAAATTGTTTATGTGGTTGCACCTTGAAAAGTATTGTGCAGGTGTAAATGTGTGGACAGTCAAAAGATTATTTTCCAAATCTGATTGTATTGTAGTATATTGTTAGATATACTGTAATCAATGTTTTTAGTTCGTGTGTATGCTGTAAAAACGGTCTGCTCATCTCTTACATGTCCGGTGAACATGTCATGCTGTAAAATGACATTTACTCAGAATACCGATGATAGTTTTATGTAAATGAATGTATTATTCATAAATGTCTAATTTCATTCGAGCCTTTTGTGTTTCATCTTAGCAACAGTCTTGTGTGTTGATTAATTTCCACAGATATAAAACATTGCATGGGTGTCACAATTAGTGCTAAAAAAACACATCATTGTGTGAGTCAGCAGTGTCTTAATATACATTCTCTTAATAATCTGGTTAACTGCTTTTCACAAAGACTAAACCAATACAAATATGATGACTTTATATCACATTAGCACCATGAGGTTTGTCCATTTCCCAAATTTTGGTTCTTTGGAAAGGAATGGATAAAAGAAAATATTTCCTGAAAATAATGGACTATGGATGCTTCACTTTGAAAGCTTTCAGCCTTTAGGATTTCAATATTACTGGAATTGGATGTACTTAATACTTCGGATATAATATCGATCAATGTGATTTTCTATGTTAACCCATTTCTCTTTTTCCACCGTGTCGTACATTTACGTTCCGTATAAAAATTTGGCATCAAAAGGTCCCAAGGTCGGCAACGGAGCCCACGGCATCCTCAGCCAATGTGGGAAGAGTAAGGTAGCATACATGTATTAAAACTCCTCTTGGTTTGTGCATCCTGCTCGTACAACTATGAATGCACTGTTGTTGTATTATTATTACTACTACTCTGTGCATGCCACATACGTATGCTTCTGTGTTACCTCTTAACCCCAGTGGGTCTTACCTGAGATCAAGGATGGCTCTTATATATATAGTTCCAGGTTTTAGTCCTGGTAACACTTATGCGATTCGAGTACCAGTTCGACTACTGCATCTGACGTGAAAGTGAATGAAAATTCAACAAACAGTTCAACTAGCTGAACTGAAATAGTTGAACTATCTGAATTGAAATGGATGAACTGTCTGAATAGAAATAATGAATTAGATACCCTGAGCATGAGATTCATGCCCTAAAGTCCCATCCTCCAAGTTTTTCCTTTTTGATCACCATCCTCTCTTTCATCTGATTTTATTTGTCATAGTTTTGATGCAGATGTTTAGTATTTGCTTTCCCATTCAATTTCCATGTCCTTGTTAGATACATTGCTATGTTGTTAACCACCATCGAGTTTCCTTCCTCATGTCATACGAATTTTGCCCCATCGTCCCGACGACGAGGACGGAGTCAGGAGTGAATTTTCAATCATATGTACAACCACACATAAGAGCAAGTAAATCAATATTAAACAATTATCTCACATCAAAAGTTTATGCCCTGCAATGTATGTGAAAGAACAAACCGTGATAACTGCATTAGAATGTCTGTACATTGTTGATCAGGAGATGGCGTACGTGGGAATAAATTTAGCCTGAGAAATGTGTCGGGTGCACTGGAAGTCGGAAGGTTCATTTTGTGAAATGCAGACAGTAATAAGAGAGAACAGTGGTTCAAGGAAAGGTTACCTCAACTCTGACTGTGCCCTAACTCTTTTTCACACTGTTCCTACAAAGTGACGATGGTTCTGCACTTTTTGAACAGCAGGGGTACTCAGTAGGAGGTCGGCAGGTCAAATCCGGCCCACGGGCCCACAAAAGAGACATCAGCTCACCATCTTGTACTGAACGGGTAATGCAGGGCCTTAAAGGCCTGAAGCTGAAGTACCCTATTGGCCTACAGTATTGTACACATTGCTAAAGATAAGGTGTAGAGTGATTTTGATATGTGTCCTGCCGTTTTGCTCCAAAAATGTTTTTTATCTAGCCCTCGTAGGAAATGATTTAGCATCCCTGATCAACAGAATCAGACTCTATACTACTGAAGTGAATAGCAAAAATGATGAAATTGCCACCTGAATGGGACATAGAAGGAAATCAATTGTTAAAAAGACAAACATATTTTCTTTTCCCATTCCTTTTGCTTTTCTCATTGTTTTCACTTTATCCTAAGTTGAAGTCCTACGAATTTTATTTTGTTCTAACCCAGTTAATAATTTCTTGAGAAAGAGAATTCCCTTTCTAGTATAGAGTACTATCAAATAGTACCTCTCCTTGAAGCAGAATATCGAGTGTTCAAGAGTATTTATTATGGCAAGAAATTCTGGAGAGGTTTCTCTGCAAACCCATGTGGAGTTGATCAAAGTTCGGCCCTTCAGTCTCCTGCAACTCAAGTCTTGTCAAGCTGCATAAATTGTTTGTCTTTCCTTCTTATTAAGTCTTTGTATAAACTGATATTTGAATCTAGCATCTTACCGTTTTCTGTTTTTAGCAGTAAATTGTACCAGAATTGGAAACTGTTGACCATTTCTGGAATACAGTATATATCTACTGTTAAAGAAGTGCCTAATAATTCGATAGGCAGGTAGGTTGTGTGAAAAGAGGTGGGGGGGGGGTGGAAAAGAAGAGCTAAAATCTTTTAAACTTTAATGGCCTGCTGCAATAATACTGGCTGCAAGCTGCATGGGTATCTTGGTTTCCACAGTATGGAGATTACAGGCTTCCTTATTATTATTATGTGTAACCTTGTGCATAAGTTTTATATTTATTTTGTATAATTGAACTCTGGCCCAGAAATAATAACAGTTACCGCAATGACTATTTTCCTTCTATCTATTATTTTTTAAACTTTAATCATGTGCAAAACTCTCAAACCATATCAGGTTTTAAGCAAAAAAACAACAAATGCAATGCCTGGTCATATGTACAAAAGTACCACCTTCTTCAGTGACTGTGTAATGACAGTGACCAAGAAGAAGGATAGAATACTGCATTAATTGGGAAATACTTGGTGATGTTCTTTGAGTTTCATAGAGTGCAATAGTGAAGACCATGAATTGATCTATGGTTTCATCTGTGGAAATGGAGTTTGAATGAATTTTGCCGCATAAAAGTATTACAACTGTTCCATTTGCTATAAACAAATTCACCCAGACGTTCCCTTGCTTGAAAATGCCTGTTTTTTTTTTCTACTCTTGTAAATGCTGCTCCTTTCAGGACCTAACAATTGATGTCAACAGGCCTACAGTTAGCAGATTCCCAAATTGCCGGCTGCATGAATGTATCTTGATTTTGTTTTATTTTTTCTTGCGTGTGTGTCTAATTTGACACAGGACTGCTGCAGATGCCATGGTCTTTGAAAATCTTTCGCCATTACCTTTATAGATAGCGCAAAGGTCCACTTTTTAACAACAACAACAACAAAAATTGTGTCATGAAAATGCTTGCTGGTGCCTCAAGTAAACATTGTTACATCCAAACAGTACATATTTGCCTACCTGGTCTCCAAAACATTGGCCTATTTTGTTTTATGACAGACTGGAAGATCTTTACCAAAATACCACAGCAAACTATTAACAAAGTGGCGGGTTTTTCCTTTTAAATCCAACTTTCAAAATTTTCGTAATCTATTTTTTTTTTTTTTTATGACTCAAAGTTCAGCCTACGTATACCTTTAATTTCTCAGCTCGAAAATAACATCTTTTGACAGTAACCAGGGAATTAAGAGACTGTGAGTATAAATGACAGCCTGCTGCCTCACACACAGAAACATATTATCTAAGCTTTTGCTATTTTTTTTTTCTGTTGGTGCCGTCTGTATTGCCTGAACATTATATATTTTTTTAATTTAATTTTTTGAATCAAACGAGCATATCTGCCCTTTCATACCAAAATTTTTGTCTTAACAAGCAGCATTATTTTTATACTTATAAAATGCATCTTCTAATTCTTAAAATTTTCCTCAACTGCAAAAGATTAAGCTTTTATCTAATAGCCAAATCTGCTTCGGAGACACGTATAGGAGGAGAATTCCCGCTTTGCTTAATAAAACATATATTCTCTGTCTCTTCTAGTGGAAGACCTTTTTTTTTACTAACCAATCAAATGAAGATTATAGAAAATAATCTAAAAGCATCTGTTTTTCTTAAGACAACTAGGAGGTGCTATTAATTAGACGTTGTAAAAGGTGCAACGTACAAGTGAAACTGTTTCTGATATCAATAAAAAATCATTTCTGTCTTCTCTGCTGAAGTGAATTGAGGATAGAAGTTAATAGACTTTTTAAGAGCAATGCAAACTATCTTTACGATTTTTAATTTGGTGGGTGCGGACTCTTCTCTTTTCATGTATTCATATTTATAAGAAATGCACCTGTAAAGAAATATATTGGCATGCAGAAAGAGGAAACAGGTTTTATTGCTTGCAAGGAAATATTGTAAAGTAGAATTCTGTTTCATAGTCATCCATTTTGAGACTGCCTTAAGACTTTGGATCAAATTTGAAAGCTAATTTCATTACTGAAAGAAATTATGTAAAAAAAAAATTACAATTCAATTTTGTAAAATAAAACTGGCCCATCGAAGCCTTTCATTGAAGTTAGAAGAATTGGTCTCTTAAAAGAGAGAGCTGTGACACTGAAGCTTAATTAGTCATGTGTCCTAATTAGTCTGTACCATCTACCGAATTATTAAACTTCTGATTTTTTTTGTTCTCGTCACTTTGAAAAAGTTCAAGCATTGCCTTTCGTCGAACACTCTGATATTCATCACTCTACGATCGATTCACCGCTGTGGTATGATTGCTACCGTCTAAATACTTATTTCAGTAAATGTTGTACTGAAATAATTCACCTCATCTTTCAATTCCTTGCACTTTGTATGTTTATTTCCTCCAATTTTGAGAGGGAGAGGATTGTTTTGTCAGTTTCCTAATTAAGAATATAATTGATCGTAATTGATAATAACTTTTGTTCCATTCATTGTTTCAATGGTCAGATTTATTCTGTCTGTCCATCTGTCTCTTATAAATGTGTCTTCAAGTCTGTTTACATTTCAGTTAGCCTGCTAGGATGTGAACATCAGGCGCTCTAGCTTTTATACAGATAGATATATACTGTCAAAATTTTTGTGTAGATATCTGCTGCGACTGAGCAAAGATCAGAACGTTGTTGTGATATCTTGCAGCCATCTGTCACCTTGGAGGCCTGTGGATTTATGAACACTATTGTGTCTGAATTAATTCTAGAATTTGCACCGCAATGCAAATGTGTAGAAAATGCACCATTACTTACAGTGTGAGATATTTTCTTCAACAAAAAGCAAACTTGGCAAAGAGTAGCCTTTTTTAACGTGAAGTATTTCATCTTTGGGCTAAACTGCGCATCACGGTCCCTATACATTCGCTAGCCTAATGTTACACACATAGAGGTCATATCCAGCTGTGTGATGATATTAAAGTTTGTTTTTCATATTTTAAGATGAACTTGATGAGAGCGAAGCTGCTTAATTAACGTCTGACAGAAAATAGTATTCTTTGTCTTTGCAGTCAGGAAATTTTTTTCAGATATCTCAGTTTTCTTAAAGTTTCAATTTGTGGTCTTATAATAAAGTTTTTAGAGTATTTATATATTATTAATATCCTCAAAAAGTAACAGATAGTCCCATGCAACCCTCCCCCCCTTCATGCAGGTGTACTGCATATCATGATAGAGTTGAATGCATGCATATATGCTGAAGGTTGCATGTTAACATGGAATGTAGGTGTGTACCCTTATCCTGCATAATTACATCTGGTTGAACCTGCATAAAAGCATCTGGTTGAACCTGCATAATTACACCTGGTTGAACCTGCATAATCATGTCTGGTTGTTCCTGCATGTTCTAGATTGGTACCCTACAGTGTGTCACCATTAATAAAGGTGGTGAAATGAGTGTATCGTGTGCATCAGTCATGCCTCTATATAAGTTGTGATTTATCATTGATGAAATTACAAGATTTGATTAAAGTTACAAATAGTCCTGTGCAAAACCCCCCTTCAACACAGGTGTACTGTATATCATGATTGATTTGAGTGCATGCATTTGATCGTGTGCATGATATAGAACTATTCAGTATTACTGTATGTATGCATTTCTCTAACAGACTGAGTGCTGTACAAACTGTACAGGTCTCTTCCTGTCTGGGATTTCACTATATCTGTCTCTCTCTCTCTCTCTTTCTGTATTTTATCTATTAATGATATGCTCGTTTAATAAATATTAGATATGGAATGTGAAGTTTGACTCCAGTCTCTGTAGCAGTGCCAAATATTGATATTAATTGTTTTTGTCAAGGGTGGACCGAGCAACTATTTGACCAGATCCCTGGTTCCAGAGTGTACTTGAATATACACATAACGCCATGCGGGACTTCCTCCTACGCTAACATAACCAATAAAAAAGTTGCCTTTCTATTGGAAAAAAATTCCCATCCGATTTCCATGTCTTGGAAGTAGTTGTTATTTATTCTTAAATGAAAACAATAAATGTGGAACTGAGGGGTACATGGAACTGACGAGGGAGGTTTTTGTTGTTGTGGGGGAGGGGGGTGGGAGGAGGGCCAGATGATGATAAGGAAGGGGTAGAAATGACAAAAGTCTGGGCTGGAGTCATAGTAGTACCATGAGAGATTTCCTAATTTAAATGTCTTCTCTGTTTTATTCTACACACAGCCATTTTAACACAGTGTTTAAGGAGTATGTCTTTTTACAAGAACACAAGGTATATATTCAATGTTTTGTCTCGTGGTGGATCAAGCGTGATGCATGCCGGAGCTTTGACAAGGTGTGGAATAAATTGACTAACATGGTTGGTGTGTTATACTTGTATAACATGGGAAAGGTCACAACTTGGACCATACAGGATGCCGTATAGTGTACAGTATGTACGTTTTGGAAGAGGAAGATTGGAAATAGGGAGGGGGGAAGGGAATGGATTGGAGGACGGAAAATCATCATATGAATTACCTGATTGGGATTGCATCAAGTACAATCGACATGTTAGCAAACACAGTCACTATTTAGTATGACAGAAAAACAAGATCAAAAGTAATCCAAATTGGTATTTTGTTTTTTGCCTCTTTTGATAGCAATGTATTAAGGTAGATATTGTTCCAAAGATACAGTCATTGTCCAGACAATGTGCAGGCTGTATCTCGGACAAATTGGACTTTTCTGTTTTAGATTGTGGAACTGGTATATTTTAGCCATTCAACAAGAGTGGTGTAGAAATAAAGATCTAACAGTGATGCTTTGTTGTACATGAATTAGGTGCTTGTCTGCCACAAGGAAAGAGTTGGTTGTCAGACATTAAATTTATTAGTGAACCAACCGGACACGATCCAAAAACATCACCCTTGTACTGTACTATGTCCACACAATGCAAAAACATCACCCTTGTACCATACTACGTCCACACGATCCAAAAACATCACCTTTGTACTGTACTATG
>KN883666.1:140799-152970 GCA_000934455.1 Apostichopus parvimensis | reverse complement strand
ATACTACGTCCACACGATCCAAAAACATCACCTTTGTACTGTACTATGTCCACACAATGCAAAAACATCACCCTTGTACCATACTACGTCCACACAATGCAAAAACATCACCTCTGTACCGTACTATGTCCACACGATCCAAAAACATCACTTACACTGTATGTAGGCTTGTACTGTACCACGTGTTAACTCTCTTAACTGAATTATTAACATCAGGTATGTGTACTTGAACCAGATGACTGCTGTGTATATGGACCTGCTTGTGAACTCCTTTTTACAATGCAACATTTGTAATTTCCATTTCGTTCCTTGCATCTTGCTAGACTATGCTTAGGTAGACTGCTATACATATGAAGTCCACATGAATTTTTTTTTTCTTTTCTGATCAGAGTGTACCTTTAGGTTAGCTGAAAACCTTTTTAATTTCTACTTGTGTTACACCTTTATGAAAACCTGACATTTGTTTCGTTACAAGAATTCTAAAGTTAAAATTACACAAGGGCTATGTATATAGATGACTTCTGTTTATTTTCATTTAGTTTTTTCCATTGGAATAAAGTCATGTAATTCCATTAACATTTGCGCCGTTAAATGCCGCAAGGCGTATAACAGCCACCAGGAACAGATAGAGTCATAATCACGTTTGTGTCTGTTTCATAAATTGACAATCCTGTGACATTATAGCTTTTTTTTTCCTTTTTAATACATACAAGTACCGTGTCGAGTGCATCTCATGCTTGCTAATTAAATAAATAACATTAACATAATATATAAATAAATACCATGAATACATCTTTTGCATTCAAGGAAGATGAAGAAAGAAGAAAAAAAAGTGTCAGAGAATGACACCATTTTGTAGACTGATGATATTGACCTAAATGAGAATGTAGTTCTGATCTTTCAGCATGTCTGTTTATGCTTTCTACTAATATTGATATTTTTCAGTGGAGCTTTATGATTATATCCCTTTTTAATATAATATATATTCTCATAGTTCACTGGGGTGTAAGATTCATTCGGTTCACGACCAGACAGGTCAACTTTCATATATCTGGTAGGAGCAGGGATATGCAAGGTTGCATAACAGCACAGTGGCGGAGCTAGGGGTATTGGTCAGGAGGGGCGATAATGGTCTGTAGGGGCGCTTTCGACACTATCCAAGCGGAGCGCCACCACAGGTTGGCGCGTAGCGGACAGAATTTTTTTTCGAGTAAAGATACTCTCTAGATTGCTGGAAATGACCCTTTCCGGGCCTGGCTAATTTGCAGATAAACGAAGAATAAATAGGTGTCATTGCCAAATTACACCAACAAAATGTCACAATTGTCAATATGTTGATGAGAGCCCAATAAAAAAGTCAATAATCGCGAATAAGTAAAAAGTGGTAAAGAGCTGAAAAGGGCGCCAGCAGTCCATTTGAGTCCTTCAGGGGGGGCATTTGCCCCCCCCCCCCCGACTGTCTGGACGCTCCGCCACTGTCACAGCAGTAATAGAGCAGAGAGGTTCCTGCATGGATAGAGGAATCATGAAACATGGAGGGTGAACTCTGATTATAACGGCCATTGGGAATTTTGCACTGTATAATATTTACTAAAACGCAAGTGCTATGTCTGGTTGATACGTTGATACTTTAGAACTGCATAAAGATAGATGTGATGATGCTGATGCATTGCTACATATAAAATCAAACTATGTATTACTAACATTAACACAACTATTAAACTCAACTATTAAAGCCCTTTGTGCAGTGTGAAATCTGTACAGTACCTTTGCCTGAATAGTTTAAGCTGATGTTAACTGAGGGCAGTATTGCACTATTTAATGGATCACCTGAAAGTATATATATGTCTCTAACATATTTAAAAACCACTTTGGGATGTGTTAGTGAGATGGATATATGAAACAATTGTATTAAGACTATTATCAATCAACCTTTAGGCAATGGTCTTTTGCCTGCAATTCTAAAGTTATTTATTGATAGGTTTTGCCAGTCAATTTAAGACGCATCAACTGGTAAATGTTCTTGTAACAGTAGGTGTCCTATGAAAAACTGATACAAGTCTAATACATAACATATGGCATTAGGGTAGTAAAGTGACATACAACATATATAAAGTAAGCAATTCAGATTTTCTTTTCTCCTTCCACTCTCCTCTACTTTCCGATTCCCTGTACCCCTGACACTGACACCTCCCCCACCCCCCCCCCAGCTTTTGAGGTTCTTTGCATAATGGTCTGCTTTAAAGTATTATTGCTTGGTTGACATTGAAAGGAAGAAGTGCATGATTATTGATCTCTTGTTTGATGTAAGGTTATTATTTGCTGTGACAGTGGATCCAATAAGCTCTGCAATATAGTGCTCTACCTGTAGTCACTTCATGCTATGCAACCTGTATCTGCCATTGAAATGGGAGAAAAAAAACATTTGTTTATATTTGCTGTGACACTGAATTCACATAATGTATATAAAGTTGGAGTATTTTACTCTACATGCTGATGTGACTTGATACAGTGTATATACGGTATGTCTTCATCATCAATTCGATTAAAAAAAAAGTTATCAGTAATTGCAACATTTCACTATGTCAGTAATCCCCAAGTTGATTTGTCAGTAGCTTTTTTCTCTTCTTATAAACCATCTTTGTTGCCTAATTTTGTCTTTCCCCACTCTCCTTTGACGTCATTCCTCCTATACTACCAACTACCCCTTTTGTTTACAGTTAAATAAAAGTAATTAAGTATATAAGCATTTTTGAAACCAGAAATTGGTAGAAATTGAGATGTCGGTATCCAACTGTTAAGAACAAAAAAATCATGATTTAAATTGTGGCTAATTATGCGAGAGATCTGCTTTCTTTGGTTTCAATATCTCCCATTAGTAGTAAATAGACATACAGTGAAACCCATTGGGGTTTAACTAGTAACAAAAACATGAACTCTAAATGGATTTTCCTAATGGCTTCTCTCCATACACACTTCAGGGCCACCATTCATATTTTTTGAAAGCTGAGATGAGAATTTTCTTTTTCTTGTGCTTTGTGTATAGAATTTCTCAAAACACTCTCCGATACCACTTTGAGAAATTGAGAGTTTCAAAAAATTAAGTCTTACATTTTGAGATAAAAAGATTGTCAATTCGACAGACAAAGTATGTCACATAGAAAAATATAGAAGTTTTCTGTTTCCTATTTAGTGATAAGGAAATATAGTTATAATATGGAAATGAAATTTTGTCATGTTTATGTGTAGAATTTTGATTTTGCAATTGGTCTATAATACAGCAATAACCAGGGAGAGAGAAAATCGCAAAACAACATTAATTAATTAATTAATTAATTAAAGGCATACTGTATATTTTTCTAAACCATAAGTGCATCATCATTCCAATTTGTCTCTTCAGAATGTATTTTATTAAGCTTAGTGTGTTCCTTTAAGTTTCAATAAAATGGTTCAGCTCCAATCTACTACGGGAACTCCTCCAGGAACACAGGCCAAGTAGGGTACTTAGAACAAGCACACAACACAACTGTAACAACTGTATGCATTTCCATCTAAACTATGGGAGACCGCTGCTTTACAAGAGCAGGTGCTCTGGAATCGCCTCCCCAAACATTTAAAAACAATCCAGGATTTATCAACTTTTCAGAAGACGCTCAAGTCGTTCTTATTTGTAAATACTTATGCCAGCTTGTAAAACTCATGTTTTGATAACTGTTACGTTTTTTTAATGTGTACTTTGTTTCTACAGCACTTCTGAGCAGTTTCTAACTGGATAAAAGTGCTATACAAATTAATATTTATTATTATGATGATTATTAGTTTTATTACAGATTTCTGTTTTCTATCAAGTATGTTTCATATTTAACCCTCCTTGTGACCTTGTTTCTTTCATTAAGGCTTAGATTTGTCGGCCGACACTATGGTATGTAATAAAAAAAAACCAGTTTGAAATTGCATGGTGGGATATTTAGTTTTGCAGTTAAAAGTAGTTTTGAGTGAATAGAGCAACCTTGGACAGTGTTTGCATGGTTTGATGAGGTTTGAACTAGCGATGACATTAAGTTTGAATCGCTCCATCTTTGGTGTATTCATTGGTATTTTGATTGAAAAACTTTGCAAAAATCATATATTTATTATATTGTGGGGTCAGGATGGGGGATTATATCTTATTGACTTATTATTTCAAATCTATTGTTTATGAAATTGTTTTCAAGGACTTTCAGCTAGTTAGTATGTTTGTTTCCTTCAACTGGTTTACATCAAGTGTAATATCTTAGTTACATCATCAGACAGCATTTTCTTTAAAACCACTTATCACAAGTAATCGTCATGGCAACACAGATTCAACGTCTACAGTACTGTATACTCTCTAAGCTATTTAAGTAGTCTGCTCAAACATTGAACATTTTAAATATATTGCACAGGACCACAGTTCATCCTTAAGCTTCAAAGGAAAATCTGAAAATCTCGAGTTTCTTAAACTCTTAATACACTCTTTAAAATCTGCTAATTCTTAGCACTAAAACATCAATTTAATTTTGAAGTAACAATGGTATATTATTTCACTTGACACCATTATCATTTCAAGTTACACTTCTCTTACTTCAATAGCATTTCAAACTGTGCTGTTTACTTGAAATTAAGCTGTTGTCGATTATAATATTAGTTTGTCGATGTTTCAAACAACAGTATACTCTTGTTACTTCCAGCTCAGGAAAGTTTTTCATCTCAGATATTAAAGCCAGCTTAGGCCATTATTGCTCAAAACAATGTCTCTATTAACTGTTACATTACATAATTATCATTGCAAAATATGGCATGTTTTCACTTTAAAACTAAACTGTTGATACTTCAAATTACTTTAGGTGGTCTTGACTTCAAATTTGGTCATTATTAGATCAAATAACATCATTATCACATCACAATAGACAAGTACTACTTGATAGTACAGTAGGTCGATATTTCTTTCAATTACATTCCTATTAATTTAATTGTCAAGTCAACGATGCACAGGCAAAAATCAACTGCATTGTAATTGGGTATGTTGTCATCAACATAAATTTGCCCTTTTTTTTTTGGCCATTCCATTATAGGCCGATTAAGGAAGTTGTTATGTGTGAGCATAGATTTAAAACATCTGGTATTGGTTTTGTGGCTGTTATCTGCAATATATACATAATTTCATTACCCATTTGGGGTTGAAATAATTTAAGGAAGGTCAAACCTGGCTAGGGTGATCAACCTCTCATCCTGAATGACTTCATATTCTTGGATTATCAGCAAGATCTGAGCTAGCCCAGGAAATTTGAATTGTTCGTTTTGAATTTTGAATTTTATAATTACTTTGAAGTTTACGGATTTTCTTTCATCTAAAAATGAGTGAAGCATCTTTGCATTCTAATACCATAATAAATGTATTTAATTCTGTGCATCTCAAGAGGAAGATCAAAGCTTATTGTGTGAGTTGTGAAACCGAGCGGGGATAACCCTCACTAGTCTTAAAACAAAGACATTGAGCACTAGCTAACTCTGGCTTGTAATACTACAAAGGTGAAAATAGCATGATAGATATTATAACCTTTGGTTTATACTGGGTATTATGGGTAACAGATCATGTTTAAATTGATTGCATGGATTTGAAGTGGGTTTTTTCAGTGCCATGGTTTGTTCATAATTTACCTATATTGTACAATGTATCAGTGTGGTGATTGTCCTATACAGCAATTCCTTGGATCTGAAATGATAGGTGTGCATGTACGGTGTAGCATGCACTTAAGTATCAGATGGAATGTCTGGTTTACCAAAGCTACTAAGATTTTGGTTTCATGCTTGCTGAGCTGTTGTAATGTTTTGCAATATGTTTGTGTATGTACATTGGATGTTATTGAAAGAATAGTTTTAGTAAAAAAAAATACATATAAAAAAAAAAAGGAAGAAAAAAAAGAGATAAATAAAAAACTGGAATATAGGGTAAGTTGGTCATCACATATATATAGAAGCTTGAATTTCCATTGTATTCCAGTATTAATATGTAATTACATTTTGCATGAGAGGGATCTAATAGGTTGGTATGTAGCTACAGTAATCGTCTGGTAGATATGTCAGCAACTTTCTAATGTGAAGCTGAAGTTGTGCCCACGTACCTTAAACCACACTGGCCTCTTAAAGTTGTGCCCAGGTACCACACTGGCCTCTTGAAGTTGTGCCCACGTACCACACTGGCCTCTTAAAGTTGTGTCCACGTACCACCTTGGCCTCTTGAAGTTGTGCCCAGGTACCACACTGGCCTCTTAAAGTTGTGCCCACATACCACACTGGCCTCTTAAAGTTGTGCCCACGTACCACACTGGCCCTCTTGAAGTTGTGCCCACCTACCACACTGGCCTCTTGTAGTTGTGCCCACGTACCACACTGGCCTCTTGAAGTTGTGCCCACGTACCACACTGGCCTCTTAAAGTTGTGCCCACATACCACACTGGCTTCTTACAGTTGTTCCCACGTACCACACTGGCCTCTTGAAGTTGTGCCCACATACCACACTGGCCTCTTGAAGTTGTGCCCACATACCCGTAACCACACTGGCCTCTTAATGTTGTGCCCAGGTACCACACTGGCCTCTTCTCTGAATATTAGAATTATAGAACAGATGTATGTTTTTTTGTTATCCAACATGTTCCAAACAAGCATAGTGTGGTGGACGGGATAACGGGGACCAAGTTCATCTCTGATGTGATTCTGTTAGAAGGACAGTATGATCATGTGTGAAGTAAAGTCCATCTCACACAGTGGCCGGTGGAACTGGAGTTAAAAAGTGCCCACATGTAGTGCCTTGTGGAGGTCAAGAGGGGGGGGAGGGGTTGGGGGGTCCATGACTGCAGTAGCTCTGTGATTATTCCCAAAAGGAAAAAACATGAGAGAAGAATATTCCATTTATTATCTGCTTAAGGCTAACATTTTGCTTAGTATCTATATATGCATAGCTGAACAGCTTTGGAAGCAACACACCTTAACAGACAACAAAGACAACAATACAAAACTGGATATTGACACTTGACATGTCCTAAACCCCTGATTGCAATACCCTGCTCCAACACCACCACCCCCCCTCCCCCTTCTCCCGTTAGTTACACCACATCTTATACCCAGTCTTTTCAATGTATCTTCGATGACTCCTCCTGCCAATCTGCCTCATTTCTTCATAGATCTGTTACTCTCTTATTCTTCTCTCTGACACTTATCATTTTGCTTCTTTCATGTTGTAGCCTCCTCCATGTTCTTACACACTGATAACAGTATTGAGTCACCTTACCAGTGATAGTATTACTACTCCTGGTAGGCATAAAGTACTACTGGTAGTAATAATCAACCATACTTACTATTGGTAGTAATCCTATTAAACCCTATAAATGTCCATTGAACATCGCACCAGGACCTACTGTATGGTGTTTGGCTGAAAATTCAAAGATTTTCAGCCATTGAAAAACAGTTCATGCATATTGAATTCTCTATAATTTTCTGTTCTAGATCATGGGATGGGTGACACCCCTTGAATAGTCTGTTAAAGGTCAGATAACAAACCAGAAAACAAATCATTTGATAACAAACCGTGTAGAAGCACATGTTTTACCAGTTGTCATACACTATACATTAACTGTGTTGTAAAGTTGCCTGAGCCAACCAATCACCTCAGGTATATAACAATGCAGTGGCGGAGCTAGGGGTATTGGTCAAGGGGGCAAGAATGGTCTGTAGGGGCGCTTTCGACAGTATTTAAGCAGAGCGCCACCACAGGTTGGCGCGGAGCGAACAGAAATCTTTTGAGTGAAGATACTCCCTAGATCGCCGGAAATTACCCTTTCCAGGCCTTGCTAATTTGCAGATAATGTGACAAATGTCAATAGGTAGATGAGAGCGCAATAAAAAAGTCAATAATCCCGAATAAGTAAAAAGCTGAAAAGTGCGCCAGCAGTCCATTTGGTCCGGCAGGGGGGGGGGGGCATCCGCCCCCTGTGACTGTATGGACGCTCCGCCACTGTAACAATGATACAGTACACTGCCAGTTGAGGACTCACTGTAGTAAGATAGTCATCGGTACTGGGGATTGGAAGTGGAAGAGAAGTAACTGTCGATCCCCACCAGTGAATAATAAACTCCATCTGATAGTCAGTGTGCCTTTATAGCATGTACATTGAACTAGTACTTTCTTTAAATATGTCTGTATATTATCTGTTTGAATATCTTTATGCACATCGTACAGTAAAACTAGCTGGTTGCAATTAGTTGTATAATAATAACCTTAAAATCATTGTACAGTGGAAATTGTTATGTTTTTTTGGGAAGAGGAACATATGCTAAGCTTCCTTGTGAAATTTACATTCAATTCTTATGTATCATTTCTGATATTGATAGCTGAAATTTTCACATTTTGTTTCATAAGTGGACTTTCTTCAAGCAAACAGTTAAATGTGATCTTTTTATGTCCTTCCTTCATAGATACATCTAATTTTCATCTTTACACTTGGAATGCATTAACGTATGAATATACTATAGTCATTGGGATATTGATAACTTCACATCTAGCAAAGTTGGAACCCTCTCCGTTCCAAGGTCAAAAATCAATAACACAAAAAAACAACGATTTTGCAAAATGTTTTGCTATCAGCGTGCAACTTTTTCATCACACCTGTTTGCTTCAGTTTCACTTCAACGATTAAAATCTCAAAAAACACATTGTAAGAATTGCATGCAAATTTTCACCCGGATGCTACGAACTTGTTATTAAATTAAATTTTCGTCTGGACTGTCCCATTAAAGTAGTCACCCCAAAATATGCTGGTTATCGGTGTTAACTCAATTGGTGACATTTACAACTTGAGCCAAGAGATATTTGATCTAATCCAGTTTTAGGCTAGGTCTAAAATAACATTACTTTATTACACATTGATGAAAGTGTTGTCCTGTAGACCTAGGCAAAATGTTGGCATCAATTTGTATTGAAAAAAAAAAGGGTGACATTTTCCGTGTGTGAAAGATCTTGTGGCGACACTAATCCAGACTAACAATATATCTATATGAGCTCATGTATCTGCATGGCGGGGGATCATACGTTGCTTATACAACCCTATTATGCCTTTAAATAATGTGACTCATTACTGTCTTTAAAGAAGATTCAAATAATCTCTTTAAATTTAATCAAAGGTGACGGTATAACACTTGTTTAGGTGTTTTGGTAAGAATATTTCACTTTGAGGGTGCACAGAAGTAAATTTTTCCCATGCAAGGATGTGACCTGTGGGATACGCAATCCTGTTGCTCTGCGGGAGTGGAGCAAACCCACCCTCGGTTTAGTCCCGATCCCTTGGTGTATTATATTCAGGTTTCATTTTTTATTCTCCTCACTGTGCCGACAAGTTGTGTCTTTCTCACACGATATGATACTTAAAGCAGTGTTTTGATTGCGTATTGCCTTTCGCAGAATTTGACCAAAATTGATCAAGGTCTTCGGACCTCGATGATGATAGCCGATCAGAAATTTGATATTCTGCATACTATTTTCCGATATAATAAGTTTCCCATTTTCAAGCACAAAGAAACTAACAATTAAATCTCTCGGAGACAAATATGGAATTTTCAGTTTTTGTTGATGATATTGTTGACAACATGTACTAGCCCAGACAAGAAGTGCTTGAAAGGAAAAATCATCTCTTAAAACCTTTGGTTTTTGATGAATTTGAAAGTACCTTCATCAGTAGGTTAAATATTGTCCAGCAATGATAGAACATAACATTACAGAAAAATGAATATGTATGAACTGAAATTAATATGCTGCTTTGTATTTACATGATCAATTTGCAATTATCTCCTCCTTCAACATTTGTGAAGCATGGTTTTTTCCCTCTTCTCTGTATTTTAAACTTTCCATTTTGATCATATTTCAACTAAGCACAAAACTGTTTTGTTTTGAGCACCTGAATGAAATGGCCCTCTCACAGTAAAAAAAATATGTAATTTAATTTTTAAGTTTTCTTCCACAAATACCAATTTTAAGTGTATAATATCTGTTTATATCTGTATATATCTGTATATATATATATATGTGAGAATTAGTTGAGACAGGTGGGACACTAGTAGTTGTTACTCAGAGTTTCACGCCTTCGAGCGATCATATATTAGTTTGAGCGGATATATATACTTTTAAAAATATTTATTTATAATTTTGGAGTTGTCTGATTATCGCTCAAACATGTGAAACTCTGAGTAACAACTTCTAGCTTTCCACTATTTTCAAATAATTCTCACCTATACTTCGCTCTGTCCACCGGACATAGAGCATTCTGCGCGAAGATAGACGCCAACCAACCAAACGTATAAATATTTGTATATTTATTTGTATATATTTATATATATTTATTTATAATTTTGAGTATATAATAAAGAGGAGGGGCAAGGGGTGGGTGGGGCAGAAGTGAGGAAGAATTGCTGTTTTCTGCTATCGTTTCTCAGTCATTCTTTTGTATCTGTCACGATGAAATATCATTCCGTCTCTCCATTTCCGCAGGAGAGTCGTACAACGACGCAGCCCTCCCAAGTGACCGAATCCGACCAGTCAGAACATGCAGGAGAAGAGGAAGAAGCCGGTGATAATAATAAAGTTGCGGAAGAAGAGCCGGTCGAGAACGACGAGAAACGGGATAACATGAAGGGGACAGAAGATTCGGAATTACCTAGCGTGGAAGTCAAAGTCAAAGACGCTCACAGCCCAGATCTCGTGAAAACCGTCCCCTTGATCGATAGGTATGCCGAGATATCTAAGAACACATTAAAGGAGATGTCTATAAAGCAATCCTCTCAGACATCTGGAAACGAAGGTAACACTGATAAAACAAAGGGACGCGAGGTAACCGACCGGGTAGGGTCACCGAAAATTATAGAAGACGAGGACAATAAATGTGCGCCGCTACAGGAGGAGAAAGAGAGCCGGGTGATCAGAGGCAGCAGACCGGTGAGGGCAGCAGAGGAAAGTCAAGAGAACGGGTCCGAAAGTCAAGAGAGGAAACCAGAATATTTGATAGACGCATCCAAAGTGGATAATTCGGATAACGGCGAAAACGCAATCGTCAAAGACGATCGAGAAACGGAAACAGGATTTGAGAAATCCTGCAAAGTTGATGACGGTAGTCAGAAGAGACAGGAGGGGGGTGATGTCGGGATTAGCAGAAGCCAAAATGGCATCCCAAAATTATCCAAGTCTGGAAGCTCCTCTAAGATATCCAGATTGCAACAGTTGAAAGGGACCGGTCTGAGGTACTCTTCTCAAACCGTGAAGACTGAGAAGAGTTCTGTCACTGTCAGTAAAGTAGCCAAGCCCCCTCAAGGTAGCCTTCGTTCGCCCCAGTGGAGCAAAACAGAAAAGGTATCTACGACAGAGTATCAAAGTAGTCTGAAAAGCGCCGGAAAACCAAGCGAACAGCTTCATAGAAGAGAGGATAATCCTCCCCAAAAAAGTCTGCAGTATCAGCCAGCACCCACGAAGAGATACCCAACAAATCAAGACGCGGCCGTTCCGCCCAAGAAAGCAGCGATTGCATCGGTGCCTGTCGATGGGGATAGTCAGGGTGGGCTGGATGGAACGAGGCCAGCGGGGGTAAGCCAGGGTTCCAAACTCCAACGGCCGCAGAGAGCCATCCCCCAGTCAAAGCTGACGGCACCAAGTAGTTATTCTAACGTAACGCAGAAGAAAACGACAGAAAGGGGTCGAGAGAGAGGGCTGTCGGAATCGTCAGACGGAAAAAGTGTGGAAGACAATGGTAACGCGTCTCCGGTCGGATCGACAGAAAACATCAACGGTAACACGAGAGGTATTCCAGTGGTTTCCAAGACCGGTGGCAGTAGGTTGCCTCAAGCCAAGTCAAGCAGTCGTTTGCCGAGAGGCAGGGGTATCCCCAGAATGAGTCCCAGATGATGTATTTCTATTAGTCAATGTGCTTTAAAGAATTAAGTAGATAATTCACCAACTTAGAACCATAAATTTTAAATATAGTTTATATCTTGTTGCTTTTGTAATGTGGTAAATTAGTCAACATTTCTCTTTTCATAATCTTTCACTTTTTTGCTCGAAGTTTTCTTCCCCTTTTTTTTGTAGAAATTCAAAGAAATTCACGACGATTGCAT
>KN883666.1:96020-119109 GCA_000934455.1 Apostichopus parvimensis | reverse complement strand
CATTCTATGTGCTACAATTACCGTTTGGTTTCTTACATGCGTTTCTAATTGGTATCGCTGTCTTCAATATATCAAACTTTATGCCTCGAGTCATGCTCCTTTAATGATATTGATTCTTTAATAATAGCTAAATTTCTTTCTATAATAGGAAACCTATTGGGATTAACTGTAATACAAGGAACTGATAAAGCTTTCTGTCGATTTAGCACATTACACGAATTATACTCCAGCCATGCGCATTGGACCCAACATTGACATGTGTTTATAAGGAAATATACTAATAAATCGGGGTCTGAATCTGAATGGGTGAAGTCGGCAAATATCCATAAACGCCAACCGAGCGCTACAAAGTATGAGTAAGAGTATAAGTTATTAGATAACGAAACAAGAGTTAGTAAGCTTTTCTTTGAAACAGTCTAGACTATATATATAGGTACTTTTTAAGAAAAAGTCGCCCAGGAAAGAACCTGGGTATACGAAAACCAAACTACCGAACGACTGATCCGCTCTCAACCCCAGTCCCCGTGCATCGGGACTGTGACTGTGTGATCATCGTCGGGTGTGCATCACCATTCCTCTCGAAAGGGAATAGATACTACACATGATCTTAGCCGCAAAAGGTGCATACACAATGTCTGATGGCAAGCATTCCAATCTTTTAAGGTGCGGGGGAAGAAGGAGTATGTATATAAATTCTTTCTAGCTTAGTGAACTTGGAAGTTAAGATCATGTTTATTTCTTGGATTAACACTTTTTGTTGGGATTAGATTGTCTATATCAATTGATGCAAGATTGGAATTGATTTTTATAAAGCATTTGTAGACGTGTGTGCTTTCTTCTTGTTTTCACCAGGGGCCAATCTAATTCCTGAAGCATAATTGTCACACTGGATTTATAAGAGTAGACTGCCATACAAAATCTGGCAGCTCTTCTTTATAGCTTCTACTTTATCCATATCACACTGGTGATGAGGATCTTAGACTACTGAAGCATAGCGGCGAGTACTGGCCCTTACAAGAGTTTTCTATGCTGTAGTTTTAACTCGATCGTAGTCGATTGTGGTCCTTTCGTTGTGGTTTACTCTAAATCCCTGTTTAAAGCCTACCTTTCAAGTTGGTTTTCGATGAGGCCGACAAAAGGGAAAGATAATATACGCAAACAAGGCGAGCAATATGAACGTATCTGATATAGCCAACATGTATAATAATTCCGCTGTTTACTATAATCTACACACTGTATCATACATATTCCATTACGTTGAGCTTATTCTAGAGTAACGGTTGTAGACAACGTGACAGAAGATCCCGTTTGTGTGCGTTAACTCCGATATTAATCCCCTGCCACCAGCAAAGGAAATTGATATGTGCTGATAATGCATGACGTGTGAGGGTATAAGGGTGTGGGTGTGGGTGGGTGTGTGTGGGTGTGTGCGCGTGGTCATGTTTGTATGTGGCGTGACGCCCCAGCCGCTTGTAGTTTGTAAACAAGATTGAACTGAAAAAGTAAGTCTTGGTTGAAGTTAATTATAACTTGACATATAGAGGCCTCGTTGTGCGCAAAAAGTCAAACTCTGAAAACTTTATAAACACGATAACCACAAAAGTGAATTCTTGAATGAGCAACATACTTCGTGTGTACATCGATCCACCCATAAAGATTACTGTATATAGTCTATATTGAAATTTATACTTGTATAAGTTTTCATGATAGATATCAAACGATTTCGTCCATTCTTAGTACAGTTTTGTATGGGTTATCAAAAGCATATTCTTGACAGTTATGCATGACACCTCATATTTTGTAAGCTGGTTTTGAATAGGAAATAGAGACGCTGTACCGTTGTCAGCGATTGTCAACACAAAAATACATGTCAAAAAGAGGAATAATTTAGACCCCGGCTAAGTAGCAAGCTAAACTTATTACCTGTAGGCTCAGAAATCATTGCCTTTTCATCGTTTCTAAGGGCGAGAGGGAGAGACAGAGGAATAGTTTCCCAATGAGAAAATGATTCACGGAGGAGTACTAAGCGGCGGCTGGGGTGGGTGGGGTCTAAACCACTTCAAGTAAGTTGGGTGCCTCATTAATAAATACAATAGCGCAGCACGACAGACTCTTTCTCTACCCCTTAATCTACTTCGTGAAGGAGGTAGCTAAGCTTCCACCACGGCACGGTGGTCATATTAAGACCGTAAGCTTAGCAAAACCAGCAACTCTCCGGCGCTTCTGAAAAGGTACGATTCAGACCAAGGATTTTCGAATTTCCAGATCAACTCGAACACGGATAATTTATCTTTCTTACCGCAGAAGAAACAGAATAACAGACAGGCTTAAAGTTGTCATTCCTGACTGAGATCGAAATGTTGGTAAACTTTTATGGTGATAATTTAATTGCCAGATTCTTGCTGTGAAATTATACGCAGATGGGTGGTCGACAATAGCACTATTCACCATGGTATATGCAGGGAGCTGCTACAGGGAGCTGTTAGAGTAGCAGCTCCCTGGTATATGTATACCTTTACATATTGTGGTAGACTGTATCAACTTTACTATATATTGGTATTACACCATCATATCATCATAAGATGCGATACATTTGGCGTTCCGTAGTTGTTTGGCCGATTGTCATTTCTCGTTTTAAGTTACAAGCCGATTTGCCTATGACGAAATTGGTCAGGTAGTTGACCTTTTTGTCTATGCAAGTGATTTACCCTGAGCCGTATATACCTGCGCTGGATTTACCTAAACGTTCCCTTCTTACCTAACCATAAATTCGGCAATGAGAAAACTGCTTAGGCTAGAAAAAGTTTTGCTTCACCTACATTATTGAGACCATTAATCGTTGAAAAATTTGCTTAGCTAAAATATCACTTTGGTCGAATTCGGTAAAAAAAAAATTCCAAGCTGTCAAAAATTTTTTGCTGCATCATTCCTACTTGCGCAATGCGATTATGAAAGCCAATCACGTTACAGTATTGCAATAATGGGCGGAGTTGTGCTTAAAGGTACTTACAACAAGTTTATCTCACAAAAACTCGAATTGTTTATACAATGCAAGTAGGTACCCAATTTTATGTACTAACCCTTTAATAGCATTCTCCGTCTGCATGTGCTCTTTTCCGTAACGAATGGTTGACCAACCGCACTGCAAATCTAGCTGATTAGTATCCAAGGTATAGTATTTGCATGCTCCCAAATTATAAGTCGTTTGAGTTTACACATGTAGGCTAGAAACGATTCAGTCTGTGAGTGTGACTCAGTAGAGTGCGGAAGGTGATGTACTATCCATGGTGAAAAACAGTGCCGAATTCAGACAAAATGGAGAATTTTCGCAGTTGGTCTTCGATGTAGTAATGTATCTGTTATTTTGAACAGGTAAGATATCAGACATTGGTATCATCCATGGATTAAATGATCTAAGGCTGCATTATTGGGTTATGACATTCACATGGCCGTTAGGCCTAGGGATGCTTGCCCCAGTGGGCAGTACTGTAGGGGTGGCTGACAAGTGACGGTTTGCTTATATCTTTTCATTACAGTATGTCGACCACGACAATATTCGTCTCACACTCGAATTTATTGTAAAACATTGGTAGTTCGACTTTGAGCATAACACACAGCTTTAACTTGCAATCGTCAAAATTACTTTTTTAGAATACTAAACTATTCACCCATTGGCTGTTCAATGAGGATGGTGCTCTTACTTATTTACCCGATCATCCGTTTAATAAGCGTTGCTCTAGGGCTTATTTACTCGATTGTAGGTTTAATATGCCTGATGTAACACTTATGTAGCTGACCGTTGGGAGATAATAGATCCAGGGGGTTGGGATATAATTTACTCATCCCAACCCCCTTACACATGAAAAGAATTAAAGTAGTTAATATTAGTCCAGTCAGATTGTAAGTTGTATGTTACCTAAGTATAATACTAATTTATAGATTAAATATACCTAAGAATGCACCATTTGACATATATTCAGGGTTTTCGTTAGTAGCCGGGATCCGGGTCAAATGACCCGCCTACAGCACGTACATGACCCGGCTACTTTGCGACGCTCAGTAAAAAAAAAAAAATGACGAAAAAAATCGAGAGGAATAAATACCCACAACCAGGTCAGGTGTGATTGAAACTTCAACGTGAGTTTAATGCAGCAAGTGCGTCACACCCTTGCTAAGTTTGGTTCAGTGGCATAGCTACCTCCCTAGGCTCCATGACCCGAGTGTTAATAAAAAAAATTGAGGAGAAAAAAAGAAAAATAGGACAGAAGAAAGCCCTGGGTGATTGGGAGGGGGCAATATCATTGACCAAACAGCTGTATATTGCACCATTTTGCATCTAGAGACTTTTTAAATTGCAATTTTCCTCCCCTTAGACCCCTCCCCCATGTCCGCGTACAGACAGTCCCGCCTACTTTTCAACTTGACCCACCTACTACATTTCTTAACAAAAACCCTGATATTTGTTTTATTTGGAGGACCCCATAATCCCTTACACTGGCATCATCGACCATTGGGCCATATCTCCTCCAAGTGCTTACAAATATATTTGACAAAATATAAATATTTAAATTTCTTTGCATACGCTCCTTGGTCCTTTATACTTACACCACACATAGATAGTATATAATGCATCTGAATAGTTTTTGACTGTTTAGTCAAAACACTCCAGAAACTCAAGTTTCCAAGAATTATTTATGTTAACAAGTCAAAAGGGAGAACTGTATGTTGATTTACCAAGTTATATTAATTACATGTTTGGGAAATGAAAAGAACATCTATATGAAGTCCAAATCAAACCTTCCTCCTCTGTTGCTATAGCCAGTAGACCATCACTAGTAGTAGTATGTTCATCTGTTGAATTTGACATGTGAATGTCATAGGCTAATCTAGATCTTAGCCAAATAATAAACTTTTTGGAGAAATGTATTTTAGATCTACATAGTTGTCACAACTTCACAGTACTGGCTTAAACAAGTTAGTGGCACTGCAAATCCTATAAATTCCTAATGAATAAAAGAAGCCATGAAATTGTCCAAACTGGTGGGATAGATACCTGTACTGTATGTATTTGAATTTTTAAAAATTGTTTGAAATTGAGGATTGGCTTTTTGGTCACTTTGCTCTTGATACAAAGTTTCAATTTGTTCTCACAAATTTAAAGGAGTACTCTGGTGACAAACAATGTGAAACTTGAAGGGAAATTTTTCCACACTGCTAGGTGAAAGCCCCATCTCAATATCATGCCCCTAACTCAAGGTATGGTTGATTGAATGTAACCTGTTTTGATTCCAGGCTAAACCTTCAACTACTCCAGGAAGTTGGATCACAGTAGGGGGTCTGTGATGTCATCTAGGCAAATGCTCTTTGGAAGCTTTACTAAGACTGTTATAATCTTGTGGTTGATTTATCCTCTAAACCTGATCTGTGGAATGTTTGCATAGCTGTCAAAGTTATCTGTACTAAGAATTTCCATCAAAATGTATCTCTTTTGTAGAAATATTATTTTTGATTGTGAATAAATGATCGGCAAATAATAAAGAAATAGAACGACATTTTCAGCTGGAAAAAAAATATTACTAAATATTTATTAAAACTTGATACCTTTGCAATACCAAATGCTATGGGGATGTGGTTTTCACAGACTTTAGAATCAGAAAATATCCAGCAATTTTGTGCAGCAATCAACTTTAGCCAAATCAATTTCACTTCTCTATTCAAAGAAACTACATACTGTAACCTGGTCATTCCATTTTAATTATTTTTCATTATGTTAAGCAGAACCATATGATTCTCTAAGAGTATATACATGTATTAACTTCCCTAGAGCTGGGCAAGTGCTCCTTGTTACAGCATTGCTACCAAAAGTTAAAAAAGAGACCTTCAAATACTGTTCTCATTTAATAAGTCTCCTAATGGCAATCTGTTGAGTCGTTTCAAACCCCTGTACATCCACAATGGCTTCTTTTAATGCCTTAGCTTAATTAGTACTTAAGAAGTAGCCTCAAACTGTATAGTATGGCCTTAGAACCTGCAAAGATATAAAAATAGCATTTTTTGATACTGTAAGTGTTTATATGATCTACGTTAAGTCGTTAACTATAGATCTGTGTTAAAGGTCACTGTAATACTGATACAAGTCCAAATGTTGTACATCGGTTTACATTGCACACGTGAATTATCATCAGTTAGTCGATAATGTAAACACTGTCTGTGTTTACAGTTTTTATGCTGTCTATCTTTACCCATCTTAATTGCACTTGTTTGTTGATTCCAGTAGTAAAATACTCCACATGATCAGTTGGTAACTTATTGCATATTGCTCAGACAACTAAACCAATTGATGAAAAAATTAAAGGCAAAGAGATAATGAGGGAGAAAAAGGAAAAGGAAAGAGAAATAAAAAGGAAAGAACAGTCAAATTGTACAGTGTGTAACTGTGTGTATATACTCAATGTAACTCAGGTCATGCGAGTGACCAGATATAAGCCCAAGGGTTACGCCCAAATCCAACAATGCCCTACTAATGAGACATAAGAACTTCTTTTAAAGGGAGAAACCACAACTAGTAATTCTCCATTGATATATTGAATGTACTGTACCAAGGTTTTTAACTAGCATACATGTATACGACCGGTCTTTTTACTGAATGATGACTACAGTAACCCATGAGCTCTCTGGGCCAAAATTTATGTTAAGGATACAGTGTGCCACTGGTCTAGCAGAAGTTCAAAACCCCTTGGATACAGTGCACAGGACACAGGTCTATTACAGTAGAAGTTGGTGTAGTCCCTCAGCAGGGCTGGGTTAGATAGGTGACTTGTGACTATCCACAGATTACTAAACATCACACTAATCAGTCTACAGTAGGTACCATCTACAAAAGAGCCACTGCGAGCTCTTCCAACACTTCGCGGGATATATTCCATCAAATCTGGCCATCATTCCTTCGCTGATGACAGAAATCTGGTTAAAAGTTTTCATATATTAAAAAAGAAGCTGTTGCAACAGGTTGTTGCAAACGGAGCCATGGCTTTCCCACCAGCTCGCCAGCGCGCAACTCAAGTTTGTAATATTACTGACTTCATAGCAAACCAGGTCAGATGCAATATGTCAAGAAGTTTCTTCTTGCCGAAGCCAACAATCACAACTTCAACCTCGACTTCAGAGCTCGGCACAGAATGTTCAAAAACAAACTTTATACTTGTAGACTAAAACTTAATGACATTTTCACAGCATTACACAATTTATAAAATTACAATAATATGAGATCGATGAAAAGTCGGTACTGTAAACAAGTGAATCAATAAACTGGATAGCTTCAGTATCGTAAATGGAGAAATAGTGTATAATAAAAGTCTCTAATAATCCTTGTTGTCACGTTTCATGACCTTCTTGTGTAAAAATAGATTCTTTTAGGTTTCGTTTACGTATTAGGGAACTAATTTACAGTAGTTAATTAACAGAGAGAATGACTTCAGTGCAGACGGAGGGGGGGGGGGTACACAGAGAAAGGCTTGTAGTACTGTAACCAACCTGTTACAGAAAGAAGGAAAGGAATGAAATTATAGTAAAAAAGTAATTCCTATCCCTCAGAGCAACACCCATCCCTTAAAATTATAACCCCCTCTCTTGCCCAGCTACAGGTATGTACAATAGTTCCTTGTCCAAATTAGGAACACAGTTCATAGCAATGTGCTACCAAATAAAATATAAAGAGTGTAATTTATATAATTAATGCATGGATACTGTAGATCATCAATAAAGATTGAAAAATTTGATGTACATAGCATTTAGTAAAGCTCAAGTTAAGAGAGGTTTAAAAACAATTAAACAGACTACAGGTAGTTATTGTATCATCTATTCTATAGTCATTGTGTACTGCTGTATGCAGGAGAAACATACATACATTTATAGCAAGGTTTCCTAACATTTTTACGGCAAGGATAACTGTGGGTATAACTGGCATAATGTCTTGTAACTGAAAGTTGAAAATGTGTACCCTTCGAGAAGGTCAACACAATGGAGTGAAAGTGAAGCAAATACGAAGGATTTTTAAATCTATGTGTAACAACTGCATGACATCATCACACATACTGACTTCAAGTTACCTTGGTAAGTGTGGTACGAATTGAAACCACTTTAACCAGGTAATATCTGGAAAATAGTTAGAGGTGTAAGCAAGCTTTATAAATATACATTTAAGCTTGTTTTCTGCAGGCCTAAAGTATATTTTATCTTGTGCAAAAATGCAGCGGGTTGTCAACTTGTCATATGTACAGTAGTTCAATCAATGGCAATGCAATCATATTTTGCATTGGCTAAACTTTGCGGCACAAATACCAACTTAAAAAACCCGCTAAACATTTACAGAACATATAGTGCTGCAGCTAATCAAAATGTATTCATTTACCTGCACAGCACTCTACACACAACTCAGTGTTGAGTTTCTTTTGTTTTGATGTACAGTATAATGAATAGGCCTGTTGCTATGGTACATTCACTTTTTCCCTCTTTTTTTTGGAATAATAACAAACTTGTTATTGTTAAAGAATCTCTGGAAGTGACATAGCCAATTTTTTGTCGTTGTTGTTAAGATACATGAAACAACATAACTACTGAATATTGATATGGTATGACACAGCAAAAAAGTTTTGTTATTTTTGGGTACATACAGTAGCGGATGAGAGATAGGAATTCCATAGACTGCTCCCAAGGTCCTACAAGGGGTTACCATGACGCAAATTGCAAATGTTTGCTTTACACGGACCCTGTACTTCAAAACTAATTAATCCTTAAGATACAGTACTGTAGTTTAAATAATTGCTAAACGTTGTGTGATTAGAAACTGTAACCTTAGTTAAAAATGTATAATCTGTTTGTTTTATGAAATACTATTGATCAAACTTGATAAAAGTATTATTTATAGATTGGCAGTTACAGTATGTTCTGTTGAACAGTTACTGTATATACTGTAACCTTCATGTAAACAGGTCTACAGTATTTAGTCTTTTGTTTAAACATAGGTTATATATAAATAGTACAGTATTTACACGTAGTGGGTCCGTGTGGGAAAGAATAATGTTTGACAATTCTGTTGTATGTACCCATAGTTAAAACCAATTTAAGAGCTCGATATAATATTAAATATTAATAGGAACAGCAACTCTGAATGGATGAATAGCTTCTTTCTTTAGAAGGGACAACTTTTCACTCTACAGTACAGTAACTCTAGGACTCATTGTCATTGTAACATTCTTCTTTTTTCCACCCTTTACAGAAGGAATAAAACCTCTTGAGCAAGTCCTTCAGACATTTGCCAGACAGTAATCAATATATTAGTTGCATCATCATCACCACACCATGAAGAGGAGGAAGCAGTCAGCATGATGTCTTACAATAATAACAGTTCAGAGACTGCAGGGCATTGTCAACGGTGTATCGCTGAACAGGCCTACAGTCCTGTCATAGTCATAGGTAAATATACTTCAATTGACTGCCTTTTTAAAGAGCTTCTTAAAAACCTCTTAATTATATATATTTTTTTAAAGAAAAGTAATACAGGATTTATAAATTGTTATTAATATATGCTCAGAAGTTTCAGAAAAAAATTGTATAGACAGTACATCTTTCACCATTATGTATGTCCTCCCCCCCCCCTGCCCTCTTCAAAATACTGTGTTTCACTGGAACGACTATAAACTATAGTGTGTGGATCTTACAGTCTGATTTTGACGTGTGCACTGCGTACAGTAGTCTCTGCATACTTCCTTGTGTCATATACCGTTAAAACTAATTGTGAATAATTGAATGTTGCATTGTCTGAAGAATGAAAGAAAAAGAAACTATCAATAAAATGAACAAAAAACCCTCATGGGAGATGGGAGACACAGCCAAAACGTCTCTTCATGCAAGAACACTGTTACTGTTGTATAAGAGGGTGTTTAAAGTACATAGTAATCATTATTTAAATCATGTAGTAGTTTGAATTGTGCTGTACAGTATATGCTTGGTTAATAAACTGACATACAGTACAGTACTCACTAATGAGTGATTTGCACTTCGATTATCAGAATAGTACCAGAACGAGTGAGATCAACTTCTCATAACAATTGATTTGAACAATCTGTAATCTTGTCAGCTTGAACATTAACCCCCAACCCCCCCCCCCAAAAAAAAAATCAATAATATGGTGCATAACTGGTAATTTTTCTGGTTTTGTTTTAGTGGTCTGAAGTCTCTAATATTAGTTTCACATAATTTGCCTTTTTTGGGGTTTTAAAGTTTTTGTTATTTTAATACAGTACCTACAGTAGGATTTCTAAAATAAACAATATTACAGTTTTATAAATTGCTCGCTTTCATAAATCATAAATTTCTCATGTTATATCTGTGAGTACTGACTGATTGTACAAGGTCAATGACTAAAGAGAAATTGCGCTATTAGAATGGAGACCTCAACTTCAAAGTTGCTGAGTCATCTTGAAGTTCCAATGTTGGCCATTGTTATACTGTACATTGTCTCATCTTTTCAGGTCCTTTACTGGACCTTGTAAGTCTGTTTATAGCTCCATGGGATAACCAAGTGTTGCAAGTCTATTAGGATCTTATTACTGACATAACAAAGTCGCTCAAAGTTTGCATTGCTGGTAGTACCATCATAAAATATGCCAGGATTCCTATTGTTGTTGTAAAGACATTGTTTGTACATACAATAGGCCTGGATATGCTTGAATTCATCTTGGCAGAACAGGTCAGGCATGCATACAGTGCAGTATATAACGCACAACAGTTAGACCAAAAGCAGTTCTGTTCTTTCGGAACTGAGTGATAAAAGAGATGCCAGAGAAAACAGATATATGATTGTGATGGGTCATGTTTTAATTTCTTACGTTGAATATGTAGAGTCCAGTTTTTATTGCATTCATACTTAAATAACTGCAATATGACTTCAATGTGAGGTACTACACTAAACTGACATAGGTGAATTACTACATTTGCTCACGTACTGTTACTACTGTAACTGTCTCCCTGAGAACATTTGCATTCTCCCTCCCTCAACCATGTCTAGAGTGAACTGCTAACCTTTTTATCACCACTATATACCCTCCCTTAGCAACCAGTCAATGAGCTACAGTGTATATATTATTGTGTACTGTCTGTATCTTCAGTATCTAGCCACATGTAGATATTTAATATGTTTTACTGCACACACATTGTATGTTGAGTTAGCCAGCAGCTAGTCACAGTGTTGTGGTACCATACTGCAGTAAAGTGCACTAGACCTTCAAATAAAAGATTAACAGTACTACTGCACGTAGACTATAGCCATTCACCTGAAATGACTTTGTTATTTAAAGGCTACCTAAACAACAACTGGAGGTTTGCAAAATGAAACAAGCAAATACAGTAAATGTCAGACACAGAAAGTGTTGCTAAATTGGATTAAAAGGTTGATTTCTAATTTAGGTTCTAAGACAAAGGGTGGCTAACACATGAACCTCTGAACTGTGTTGCATGGAGCCTGGGTATTCATTGTAACTTAGTGTATACTTCAGAATGATGTTACTGTTCGTTAACAACCCAAGTCAAAATACCCTTCAGGAGTCTTCCATTGGGCTGTGTTGTCTTTTTCTGTTTGCATTTTGGTAACCAAGTACGTAGTCATGGTGATGACTGTTTACTGTTTTTCTCCGCAGGGAATGGACCCTCTGCAATGTGTTTATCCTTCTTCCTCTCTGGACATTGGCCGTACTACAATGGACTCGAACATCCTAACACTTACTTGCAGAAAAGATTGGAAGATAATGTTGAAAAATCCCTTGTGGAACAGGTACAGTAAATATGACACATTTTGTGGTTATATTTTTACATTTTTGAAAAGTCTGTATATAGCCATGTCAAGTGCCACATATCTTGTGGGGAGTTTGTTAAGTACTTCTGTTCAGTCATGGTGTTCCAATGTGATTTTGATGAATGTTACAATGGTTACATACATATTTCAGAATTTTTCAGGGTGGTGGTAATTGGGAAAGGCTAGGTGAAAGGATGGGAGGGGTAAGCTACAGTACTTAAAACATAAAATTAATTTAGTGGTTTCAATCCTGAGGGACTCCTCTTACATTAGATACTAATTCCATTCCAATCACGTCAAAACTTATTGCTTCATGGTTATTTTCATTTCCCCCGTGACTACAAAACTATAAAAATTTCTGCTGGTATGCAGTTCTAACTCTTTCAATTGTTCATATTTAGTGTATATACTCTATAAATGATAAAGTGCCTTTAAGCTGAAATGAACTTTGACCTTACTGAGCAGATTGCTGGCACACATGCTATACTGTATTCTAACATTGTCTTAATATTCTGAAATAAGAACAAACAATAAGTACTGGAAAGTGTGAAGAAAAAAAGAACTCGTAATTTTTCCAAAGGAAATAACGTTTTTCCTGTTTTTGTCCAACATCCCCAAATTCCAAGTAAACTTTTTAATAGGAATTGAGAATTAAAAGGTTAAAAAGTCTATCAGCTGTAAATGTGGAAGTATAAAGTGATCAAATACAGCTGATTTGTGTTAAAGGATACTTAAGCAGTGCTTCTAAGGAAGTGTTGGAAATGTCTTCTAGGATCCGCAGATCTGTGAAAAGGTCCCGAAACTTGTCCAAAAAGCGTTCGAAAAATTGAAAAGATTTCGCTCACGAAAATGTAGTGTTTCTTCCTGGCTGGTAGATTCGGAAGGAGGGGTTAGTGGGCGGTGCCTAGGGAGCGAGGGCGCAGTGCTAAAATATTCCAAATGTGTAGTTAGGTAGATGGGAAAGAGCATTTAGTGGAGTGGGAGACAGGTAAGTATCGTCGCTCGTAAATCCCAAACCAGTGAGTTTTGGGGAATTTGTGTCATGGCTGCTCAAGTAAAACTGTTCTTGGGTCTTGAGTGATACAGTACTTTAATATGAAAACTGGATTTGAAACAGTGACTTGCAAAAAACCTAATTTTCCCAGGTAAGCAGAACCAGAGCTCAAGTGCACCAGTGTACAGTATCATTCTTTTGTTTAAACCTTGAACCGAAAGTTATACAAGCAGAGTTCTTATTGTCTGAAGTACAGTACAGTTTTATTGTCTATTTGAAATCAACTCTCTCCCCTTTGTTCGTTTCAAATACGTAGTTTTATTGAACTTTGAAACTCAGAAGAGAAATAATTGACCAGTTTAAAAGCTTATTATTGACAGATAGTGCCTTTGTTGATACTTTAATCCAACAATTAATATGAAGTGGGCAAATTCCTCAAATTTTATCCCCCCCTTTTTTTTTCCCTGTTAGACTGTTCTTTGAAAACCATATGTTATACAGCAGCACACAGTTTGTTTGCTTCAAAGTTATTATAATTATGATTGTTGTTGTTGTTGTTAATGCCATATATATATATGCTCCTTTTTTATTTATTTTTATTTTATTTATTTTTTATTTTTTATATATATGCTGCTTGCATAACTTGCAGCATACAGCAAGGGTCCTCCTGCCTGAGCACAAATACTGTTCATTTTCAATGTACAATATTAATAAAATATGAAAAAGCTAATACTACCAAGCTGTTATAAATACAGTTTTTACATTAATTTCACAAACTGATGTTTGCATGCTCTTTTCATTTTTAAAGGTTTCCAGCAAATATTAAAGCCGAATCAGACCTTTGTAGCAGATTTTTCTTGACTCTCTATTTTGTGAAGCGAGTACTGATCAGTAATAGTTCCTATTTTCTCTGTTTTCAATCTAACATCTACAGGACTTGGAGTATCTCTCAGAGGGTCTGGAGGGCCGATCAAGGCACCCGGTAGCTCTTCTGTTTGATACCTTACAACACCCAAATGCAGACCAAGGAGACAGAGTGCCATCCAGGATGGACTTCCTGGAAGGTGAAGAAGACAAGGTGGTACCCCACATGGTCCTCGGTAGTGGTCTTCCCGGTGGAGCTTGGTGGGTGAGTATTTTGAGAGCAGTACCCAGAACATATTTTACGCCTTTTACTCGCAGCCTATGAGGCTGGTCCTGGCTGGCGTAGAGTACGGAGCAGTGTTTGTGAACTGGGTAGTAAACTCGTTACTTATGGGACCTGGACCATCACTCTCAGTTGTGTACCTAGCATGCCATCAACTAGACATAAATCAGTTTGATTTGTTTTTGGCAATTGTTAGCATTTACATACAGTGCCAAGAAGAGTCTGCTGAGTGTGTTGTACATAGTCGGTGCACATGTTGTGACTTTCCATAACAGATTCTGTTCATGCAAAAGAAACAGGAAAAAAAGAAAGAAAAAAGAACAATATGTTAAACTTTGAAACTCAAAAGGAAATAGAAACAACTGGGTTAAAAATTGGTTAGACCTATCCTGGTATTCCTTCCCCCCTCCCCCCCCCCCACCTTCAGGGACATTGTGTCAGAACTGATTTCATTAAATAGATATTCATCATATATAGATATACCAGATAGTGAATCAGGAAATGGAATTTACAGTCAATTATGCAAACTCAATTTAAGTTCTTCGTATTATCGTACAGAAAGAATATAACTCACAGTACAGCAGATAATAATGCAAGTTAGGAACAGCTTGCCATATTTTGAAGCTCACCTAAAAATAAACTTGTTATCCTGGCTTCCTTCAACAATAAACAAAACTGCATGGTCATGTAAACACTCTCTCATCTACTGTAAACCATGTAACATGGACAGTACACAACATCCATTTTGTGAGGTTGCTAAATACAATGAAACTTTACTGAAATCATCCAAAAGTTAACCTTACAAGTTTTTGGAAACAGTTAAGCACAGAGCCTGAGAATTATGGCAGAAACTGGATGCAACAAAAATTAAGATTGAAGAATATTGACTAGAAATGCTTAAGTTGGATGTCGGGAAACTATGCATGCATTCAAAAAATTTTACAAATTTGAAAATATGACATCCTACCAGTTAAGCACTGTGCTAAGCAAATGGCCTAACCACCACGATGTGTATGTCACCTGGTAATGGCTTGAAATGGGCTAAGGATAGTTACTCAAAATGTCCATCTCAAAAAGTATCTCAGACAAACCATCCATCTTCAATCTTTACCAAAGTGTAAATTTTAATTACATATTTCTTACATTCCGACATTGTTTTGTACTTATTTTCAGTATTATTCCGTTTATGAACAAATATAAATGTTACGAACTTGAAGTTAAACATCCTTATTCGTTACCTATTGAACTCCATTCAAGTTCAATTACAAAATGTAAGCCTAGGCCAATCAAATTGAACAGCAAATGGTACCATCGTAACATAACTACTGTAGAATGTTACCAGATTGATGTAAAGAAATAATAACAAATAGAAACTACTCCAATATTGTTTTTTTAACATGAAAAATTGACATTTACTTGTGCATTATTGATTTGAGCAATATTTTAGACCGTATTCCGAGACCTGTTTACAATTTAACAACCTATTGTTAGGCTTCATGCGACGGCTATGGATTAGAGGCATATCAGCATTTCTGCCGAAATTAAATTATTTTTGAGGGCAAAAAAAATGGAGATAAGAGGGTCCGTGATGGGCAGGTAAGTATGGCCCTTTGCAAATTGTGAGAAAAAGAAACATCGAATTACAAATTAGTGCATCAAATACTGCACTACGGAGCATTTGATGCCTAAACATAACCTATACTCAGCTAGTCAACATAGGCCTTATATATCCAGCACATTCGTTACTGTGACCAGAAATATGAAGTCACTAACCATGAAGCAAAATCGGCGACCCTGGCAGCCTAATTTGATGCAATTACATTGTGAAAGACATATAGAGGGTGTCTTTATTTTAATGTTTCGTAGTAAAAGAACATGAACCTAATACATCAGTTGATATTTTCACCTTCCATATGTTTTTTGAATAATCGGTATGACATAACTGGTATTCCACGTAATTTTTTACCGATTCAGATTATGTTCCGATTATGCAATAATCAGGCCGATTTCGATCAGTTAATCATTTGAACACTAAACAAAAGGCTTGATTACGTCAATACTGTAACTTGTAATTTAGGAGGACTGCCTAAATGGTGAATGCCCTTGGCAATGTATTAATGGAAGAATTTCTCGTGAAACAGGATGTAGATCGCAATTTTAGCGCAGGCGATAGTAATCAAGTTCCTGTACGTGATGTATATTGTTTCCTGTTTCAATTATTAACCTTTAAAGATCAAAATAAAATTACTAGTACCAAATTTGGGCTGATTTAGGGTTTCTTAATTACTGTATATGCAATATTTGTCAGGAAACAAATCTTATAGTCTCTATAGCTATGGATGATCTCCAATGGTTTGTCCTTTTAGGATATGATATAACATAGGATTGTTTTTTCACTGAGACTTTGAAAACACTTGCAAGTCATATGGACCCTTAAAGGTGTGTGTTTGAGATGAGCATTGCAACTCTTAGTTTAATGTGACAAACCAACATTGTAACAGTCACTGTGTGACCTTAGAACCGGAACTTGAGTTAAAAATATTCCCCTTCACATCACACTCCTCCCCCCCCCCCCCCCTCTGTTAATCAGTTATATGGATACTATTTATACTATCACAGCAGAGTACCAGCCAATACTGTTATATAAACAGAACTGTCTGTAGAGCTACAGTACATACTTAATTAGCTTAATTAACTAACTAGTGTAGAGATAAATCAAAGGTTAAAGTACATTATCATTTAACAGTCTCTCATTGCACATTTTGTATGTCACAGACCTCTTACTTGTGAACACCTGTGCAGATTGCTTATAACCAATCAGTAACCAGGCAATTAGTCATGTATCTCTAGTCTACAGTATTCTCCATCCATGGTTGTCATCTCTAGTACAGAACAGTATATACCATATGCAGTGCATGATGTAATGATATCGTTAAATATCGAAACATGTAGGCTTCTTTAAACCTATCATATATGCTGTATGGCCATTACCATGCATACAGTACTAGGGCTACGTACATGTACTACACAGAAAGCTATCTCTGTCCTTCCCTTTCACATCCTGGTCTTATAGTTACAGTAGGTTGTCCATTGAAGATAACAATAAAGTTGAGTTATCCACATCAGATTCCTGTACAGTGGAACTCTGGAGTGCTAAAAAAAAAAAAAAAAAAAAATGTTGCCCTTTACCAAGGACACCTTAGCTTCGCTAATCAGAACAGAAATGTAGCCGAGTCCAGATCACGTTCCAAAGTGAACTAAGATCCAACGTGATCGGAGATCAGCCGTGAGGATTAGTAAAACTGGTACCAGCATTGGTACAGTAGTAGTTGTTCCAGCATTGATAACATTTCAATGCATATCTTTGTGGTCATTGGCTATCTCCTTAAACGGGTCATGAACTGACTTTTGGTCAGTTGGTATTCGTATTCCGGAACGGTTGCCCCTCGCTGTAAACACTCGTTCTCTTAGATATATATTCGTACTTAATTATATTTGCATTTGTACTTATGTCTTTGGGACGTTTTGGAATCTGCTTTAGATACTAGTGCAAAATGAAGTGCTGGTACAGTACTCATGAATGCTCTCATGAATACTCATGAATATTCATTAAAGAGCTTTGTACTTGTACTGTAAATGAGACAATATACAGCATTACCTGTGACATATCACTCCTTATACTGTACGTATCAACCCGTGCATGGCATCTACTCTACAGTACAGTTCCCTCTAAATCATTATCTATTTTACGTTTAAATGTTTTTGCATGGTAGTAGAAGTACAGTAGTAATAACCACACAAGGTACAGTAGTTATACTTAGTATTCTTGCTTCTCTGATAATGGTTGTTTATATTGTTCTCATCTACCGTATGTTTTAAGGCGTACCCTACCTGTATAACTGTTTTAACGTCAAGACTGCATTAAAGTTGCATCCCTGTATTTCTCTGCTCACACCATACGGTCGTTCCACGATCACTATACAAACTTCCACGTATATAATTGATGCTATTGTGGATGTTTGCTGGCTTTAATGTGAAATTTGTAACCAATTTACGTATGGTACACTTTTGATGAACATGTTAACTTCTTACTCTGTGGAGTCACTTTTGACATTTTTGCCAATTGATGTTACACATGATATAAACTGTATGCTGAAAGTCTCTTACATGTTGGTTACATTGTGTTTGAGTACACTTACAGACAATAGTGTACTGTTACTACATGGTTTATTGGGAGGTGTCAATATTACAAAGGCTTTCGATTTTTTTAGAAACAACAACCTTATGTACAGTACATTTTCGGTAAAATCAATACTCACCATGTTGTCTTTTCCCTTTAACCTACTGATAAATTAATGGTCTAAATTATTCAAAATAGTTTAGCAGAGATTTTTATTTCTGACATGCTTAGCAGTTTAATGGTCAATGCTTCTTTTCAGTATTTGTGGGGAGGGGGTGGGAGGGGGGTCGGATTTCTAGTGAATGGAACAATTGGCTTGTGTTGTTTTTTTAAGTTGATATTCACTATTTTGTTCTGGTCCTCTTTTGCTACAAAAGAGATGTGATATATTTTGCAAAACTGGCTGTACTGTACTGTAACATCAGTTCTAAACTTTCCATTAACCTGTAGAGGAGATAGAAAAGAGATGCTCTCTATATTCCACATTTAAGTTCTTTATTTATTTTCATTTTCTGTGTATTAGTACTGTAAGTTTGTGGGAGTTACCACGTTTATTTATTTTTGTAAAAATGCTTACCAGCTCTCATTTTTGCTTATTAAAACTGCAAGATGACGAATCAGATTTTTATGCAATATGTTTGGAACTCTGAATTCAATGTATCGCTTCTTTTTTTTTTTATAGGATTTAGATGCGTCTGTTCTGACATTGAGTCTTGGCTGTTGGATGGAACTCCCTGGGCAAGATTTCAAGCAATGGATAGCCAAATTTCGGTAATTTGTAAATAAAAGTTTTAAGTGATAAGCTTTTTTAAGTGATAAGTTTTATATCATGGTAATGTTGGTAGCCTATTACATGAGCTATATACTTGAGAAATCAGAGCCTAAGGTATGATAAGCAAGTAAACCTCTCATTGGTTTGGCATTGTAGGTTGGCAACCCTAGTTAGTTATGGATCTGGTTTCTTGCATTGTAGGTTGGCAACCCTAGTTAGTTTAGTTTAGTTTAAATGGAGGGCCAGTAGGGCAGATACATATGTAACATGATCCTATGATTGTAGTCATGTTTAACAGTATTTAAATGGAGGGCCAGTAGGGCAGATACATATGTAACATGATCCTATGATTGTAGTCATGTTTAACAGTGTTCACACTTCTCTTCCATCTTGCAGTTCAAGTAAAGATTCCCAAAGCCCATTCCAAGCACATCACATGGACAGGGCCACGCTAGGAGAAGTTGCTAGATATTACCAAAGCTACGTCCAGGAAAAGAACCTGGAGAAGTATTTCCTCTCAAACACTCAAGTCACATCAGTGCAGAGGATAAAAGGCAAACGGATCATAAACAGTGAAAGTGGCGAAAGGGAGACGACCTGTAAGAAATGTTTTGGCTTGGAGGGCGAGAACCTCTTTGAGGTGAAAGGCGTGTATAAGACCGTGTCCTGCGGCTGTTGCAACTCCTTCTCCATGCTCACCAGGAATGTCGTCGTGGCAACAGGGATGCTGGGCAGAGCCAATAAATTGCAGGTGGAAGGAGAAGACCTCGGCTTCGTGAAGACCAAAGTACAGGATCTGGAGTCGGCCATTCAGGGAGGCGACCTGGGCTGTGCGTCGTCCAGAGTCTTAGTGGTCGGCGCCGGGCTCAGCGCCGCCGATGCGGTGCAGTGCTGTCGGAACGCCAACATTCCCGTCATCCACGTCTTCAGGAGGAAGGCCCACGACCAGCAGATAGCTCTGGCCAGATTACCAAAGGCAGTCTACCCCGAGTATCACGAGGTCTTAGAACTAATGAGAGGGGAGAAGAAGGACCCCGGTTACACCCCTCTGGCCGAGCATCAGGTTGACAAGTTCTTAGCGGATTACTCAGTGACTCTGCAGGGCCCCCAGGGTCCGTATCATATGTCCATATCGCTAGCGGTAGTGTTGATTGGCTCTCAGCCGGACCTTACGTTCCTTCCGAACGAAGGAAGGCACATGGGCTTTCAGAAAGAGGAGCCGATCAGTTACAAGAACAACCCCTTGGCTGTGAATCCCTTCACCATGGAAATTGTCGACCAGCCCGGCTTATACGCGATGGGGCCGCTGGTCGGAGACAACTTTGTCAGGTTTTCGTTAGGGGGCGCATTGGCAATTACGAAGCACCTGGTCGAGAAAGGTCACATGGCAAGTAAGAACAACAATAACCCGTGAAAAGAGTATCTCATTTGAACTTTCCTGTGTTTAGCTTGGAATAATGAGCTTTGATTTTCTCAGGAAGTACGATGTGCAATGTACAGCCGAGTCGAGTGGTTCTGGCGTCGCTCGGTTATATCTTCAAGATGGGTCCTGAAAAGTTTGGACGGAGCAAATGCAACAGCTGCTTTTGCTCTTCGAAATGTTACTTCCCTATTGCTGCTCGGTGGGTTTGATCGATGGTTACTCGGTACTTTCTTTGGGCTTCAGAGTTTAATATCCTACATCTCAGAAAATGTTACCATCACCATGGGATAATCTCAGTGAAAGGATTTGATCTTTGATGTGCAACCAGAGAGGGCGGGGGCGTGAAGAGAAGAGAGGGGAGGGGAAGAGAGGAAATTTATACCAAATTGCGTACTCTGAGATATTAAAGGAACTCAGCTGATTTAGAAATTTTGTATTTATTTTTGAAAAATTGAATTTTTATGTGTATACTTGAGTGGTTGAATGGGCACAAAATGTTTTTAGTCTTTGCATATATGAGAGTAGGTAGGGTAAGGGGAGGGGAGGGGGGGGGCTATGACAGCTCAAAGTGAATTTATAACTAGTGCTGTACAGTACATCAACAAGTTGTATCTTAAGCTAAATTGTATGTTTTAAAGCAATGAACTTTGTGTTTTAAACTTTCCTGTGTCTGATCCACTGTCCATCGTGTTAATTGTTACAACAGTAACCAAACATGAGCAAGATATTTCTTCTTCAAATTTCTCTTCAGAGTTTAAGATACAAATCAGTTCCATTCCAGTGTTAGGAAAAGCTTCGAAGAGTTACATTAAAATGTATTCATGTGCTGTACAATTCAAATAGAATCTTTCCTACTTTATTCTAAGACAGTCTTTGTATTTGGTTTTTAGCCTCGTCTGTTCTGTCTCAAACAGTAAACTCGTTATCCATCTGTATGATGGAGGGATGCATACTGTTGTTGTTTTCTTGTATTTTTTCTATCTTGAATTCAGATTGCAATTAGGTATGACTTATTTAGGTTATTATGTTTGATTTTTTATCTGTGATTCTCGCATGTCTGCTTTCTCCTAGTTTATAATACACAAAGCATCTTTTTACGTTAACTTTCGTTTATAAAAAATCAGTGACTCTTTGGTCATACTAAACCTCCAAAACCATGCAGAACATTAGATTTACTTCAAATAATTAGAGAAAATTGAAAAAAGTTTTTTTTCCAGTTTGCTCCTTTAGATATAGTTAATACTAAAACGAAATAATTCTGGACAAAATATTCGTTCAGGATCAGATGGAATGCTCCAAATATCCATCAACTAATTTCCATCGGGTGACAAGCTGTAAATCTATCATTGTGTTTTTGATCTGTTGTCTAATCTTACTCTGCGCAGAGCTCAACGGATTTGTTCAATTTTAAAAAAAAAAGACGAAAAATAATGCCGAAGGATGCTTGGAAGGGGGAATAAGAGGAAGGGGAGAAATTTGTTGTTAGTTCTGTACATCTAAAGAAAGATGACCGATGACCGATAAGAAAGCACCACCAAATACCTCCCGTGAATAGGGTCCTTTCATCAGTTTCCACATCAAGTAGCCTTCTGGAAACGTTAACATCTGCTACGAGATGTATGTCTTCTGCGGCTGTTTAAAGTGAAAGTTTGGTATTAATATTATCTCTGGTGATGTTTAACCAGTGGATGATCTATATTGGTTTATTACGCCTGCAGTTCCTCACGTCTGTCATCGGTAAACCCATAATAAATGTGTCGAATAAAGTATTAGATATGAAGCAAACAGACCAGTGAGTGTGTTAATATGTCAATGAACACAGCATAACCTTTGCACCTGGTATCTTTTACATGTGTTATGTATACAGCATGTGTTGGACTTTTGATTTGCAAATACCAAAGTGACATTTTCACCTTAATTGAAGTATTTAAGAAAGAAAAAATTCTTTTCATTTGCATATTATGTTAATGATTTAAATTAGGGCTCCATTGCAAATCTATATTACAGTACATTAATTTATTGTATTTTTTTGGCTTAAAAGGTTGCTTTTTTTTCTTTTCTCCCTGCCGATCTGTTTCTTCTATGTATAATTGTATTTTTATTCTATATTATTTAAAGCTGTACTTTCCACCTGAATGTTTTCTATACCATAACTTCAGCTCTTCGGCGTATTAGATCTATTAGAATCATTATATTGTTGGTTGCGTTGGACCAGTGGTGGTAGCGTAACACATGACATCGAATTACAAATACAATTTGATTGATGAAAAGAAAAACGGAAAACGTTATGACGGTGTGACCAATGGTAATGGTAATATAATTTCACAGTTTGTTATGAATTGGATTGCAAAATGCTGCTGGAGTATTTAAGTTTAAACAAGACATTATGAAAGGAGCTTTTGTCTGTCGAAACTAAAAATGCTCGTTTGCATTTTGATGACTAATACTGAAATAACAGTGAATAACACATTCTTGACTCATGACTGCACTTCAAGAGCAATATCGTTGTGAACAGACCGGTTCACACATAATCTGTGACGATAACCATGTATTACAACAAATTCTCCGATAGTTTCAAAGCAACTCTGTTGACATTTTAAGAATAATTGGTTACTAATTAAGATAACCATGCAGTCCATTTAGAATATACCAATTGTGGGAGGATAGAAGTAGTATCAATATTTAAGGCCACTCTTAATATGTTAATTCCATCTGAAACCTT
>KN883666.1:77873-89420 GCA_000934455.1 Apostichopus parvimensis | reverse complement strand
TATATGTACAAATCTGATGAACGGGTATAGCTATGATGACCAGAGGTATCGCTAGACTTCTTTTAGGGTGGTCTGGTGCTTTTCTAGGGCTACCTGTTTCTTTTTAGGGGGGGGGGGCCTATGGTGTTGGCCTTGGCCACACCACTGCTGATGACCATGATAGGAGCTACCCCTGTGTGCTTCCTTAATTTCACTTGATGACATGATACACTGTGTGAAGGATTTCTATACTAAAACCTGAAAGAGGTGGGTTTGGTTGGTGAGGAGGAGGTTTAAAAGTTGTAGAATACACCTTTAGTCTTAGGATAAAGAAATTGGAATTGATTAATTTATAACCGATCCACAACTTTTAATACTGTAGAACATTTTTCCAATGAAAAGTCTGAGAAGTGAATGAACCAACCATAGCTATCATTGGCCCAGATCAGTCTTGGATAATGGTGGGGACGCGTGTCTGTTCTCTGATACTATCTAAGCGGAGGGCGACCATTGGTTCACGCGTATTTTTTGGGCAAACATATCCCCAGATCACCGGAAATAACACTTCCCAGACCCAATGATGCTCCCAAACCTCCTTAACTTTTAGATCTCATGGCTTAGAAATTTAGTTTGGAGAAATACATGGGCGTCTGCAGAAAAAAAATCAGGGGACAAATAATCCAAGTAGACTTTTATATACGATGGGTCTGGGGTCCTCTCCCAGAAAACAATTATAGACTGCCGCAAATGCGATTTCCGTCCAATATTTAACAACTGTGGATAAATATAATAAAATGAGAACTGCTGCATATCATTTGCACAATGCTAGATCAAACTGCACCAAAGTTCAATACAGGGGAATTTGAAATGCAGCGTTTAGTCAAGATAAATTGGTGGGGACACGGTATATCATGTCCCCACCACTGAAAAAGTTGTCCCCACCAGGATCTGCACCCATGGTAGCTATAAGATACAGAGTCACTGTAGGAGTAATGCTCTTGCATTTTCATAGACTTCCATAATTCTTTTCAATGAAATTTGCATCTTTACACAGGCTAGGGAGAGTTAGGAGCAACAGGGTTGTCATGTAATGAAGCATGGTGGAAATTTAAAGGATCATGTGCCTCACATTTTTGGTAATACCAGCACTTAATACCAGAAAATATTTGGGAGGAGCTGGGATACTGCCAACCTTGAAGAAAGAGTGTATTTTTGCAAAAATGGGAGATTACTTAGTAACATTATTCCGTACTTTTCCTGAAAGAAAGTAAAGTGTCATATTAATGCAGTTATAGAACAGTATTGTTTGTTTTTGGAATGTCCTGCAACAAAAAACACACCCTCTTTCGCAGTATGCATACCTGTGTCATTTGTAAAGACAGTCTGTCCTACAACAACACCTAAACTTATCCCCTGTCCCTCCACCTTTTCCTTCTCCTCCTTTTCACCCTCCCCCTTTACACCATCCCCACATAAAATCATGGTTGATGCTGAGTTGAATAAAGGTTAGGTTAAATGGATATTCCAGTTGCAAAAAATCAATCTTATCTAGACTTTCTAGTAGAGACAAAGATTCCACATTATCAGTTGAATCCCCTCCGACATCGTAATATGTTGTTCAACTATCGCGAGATTTGGTTAGTTTACAGTATCCCCATACAGTAGGTCATATGAGTTTCATTCTAGTTATATGCTCCCGGGGCCATTCATGTTGTATGTGAAGCTAGTTTTAATGTTTGTACCTTCTCACTATCAAGCACGAGTATTTACTTTAAAGGAGATGGAAACATCCGTAACTTTGCTGCCTTAGATAGCAGATGTCAAGCATACCAACATGTTTCGTTTTCGAAATATTAAAACTGGATGTAAGCATATCAAACAGACGAATCAAATTATTGTAGTTTGACAAGCTGACCTATTCTGTTGTCCTAACATTAACAAGTAACACTAACACTACAGTTACACTGAACAGTAAAAGTAACGTAATGACAAATAATAAAATTCTTGAGTTACAGTAGGCTTAGCTTAACTTACAGTTACACTACAATAGCCTATCTAAGCAGTTAATTAACGTAAATTTCCATTCTGGCCTGATGAATTTGGCAAACGAAGTTGGTTACACCAATGCTGCATGGGCTCTAGTTAGTCCTAGGCCTATGCTCAGTTTCGATTGCAATTTTGGTAACACTCAAAGCCAATTGGGAAGAAAAGTTATACTAGGCCTAAGCCCTAGCCTATTTAAGAACAGGGCCCAGCCTATGTTACTCGTCCTTACCACACCCACCCACACACTTACTAATAAGGTAAAGAAGAGTAAACCAAATGATGAGGCTAACAAGTCCAATGCAAGAATGACACTCTTCAAGTTTACTGCAGATACTCCTGGACACATAATTACTTGTTTGAGTGTGGGTGCTCCTGTTTAGCTCTCTTTACTTCAAATGTGTTTGGTATGAGCTCTTCTCCTTCCCTCAGCTGGCGCTGGAGAACAGAGCGCCATCTTTTGCTTCTTATTCCCCAGAATTCTGTGTTGTTGTCCAAAGATTTCATGTCTCACCTACAAGGATCCTTGGAGTACAGCTAGAGATGTCCAACACTCGTTTTGCTATTTTCAATTTTTCCATGGAAGATATCTTTGGGGATTTTGCTATCCTCCTTTCTGCATATATGACCAAGCCAGCACAGTCTACATTGCATGAGCAGTGTTGTACACTGTCAAAGAGCTAGCACTAGAGAGATGGGTCGCTCTCCATGTAATGCCCAGGATGCTACGCAAGTGGCTCAGGTGAAAGCTTGTTCAGCTTGTGCTTCTTGTTTGATATTTAAGTAGTCCATGGATACTTCACTATCGTATAGGAGAGTACTGATGATACAGAATTGTAAATTGCCATCTTAGTCTTGAAAGTTAATTTTGAAATCCTCCCAGACTTGTGCCAGCTAAAGATGAATGCAGGTTTCCATCTGCTTATTCTAGGATCTTGTTGATTTTGGAAAATTAAAGGGACAGATTGTTGCTTATGGTGGACCCAAGATATTTAAATCAATGAACGACATTCAGTGTGTAATTATCAATGTTAACTACTGGTAGAGCACCTATATCATGACATAGAACTTCAGTCTATTTTAGGCTGATGATGGTACAGTAAGTCCAAAGTCTTTGGAGAAGCAATGAAGAAGGCACTGGAGTTGTAGTTTGGTGCTAGTGACATCATCGGCAAAATGTCCCTGATGATGACCTTGCATAACTTAGGTTAGCACCCTTAGCCTTTAAAAGTACTCCTGGAAATATCCTCAGAATTTGTGTACTGTACTGTCCCTGTATTATCGCCAAAATCGTCATAAAGTCCCTGAATAATTTCATTTTTACCTATTTGGCCATCTGTTGAACAGAGACAGCTTTAACCAAACTTGTAACTGTTTATAAATACAAATGTAAAGAACATTCTTGGCTGCTCACAGGTAAAGGCACCCCAGTTCATTGATGAATTCTACAGTCTGTAATTCACTTGAAGCACATGACGTTGCACGAATTGATGAATAATAAAATCTCCAGTTGCCTTCAACTTTTCTGGAATTGGATTTTTATCTTGGACCAGATACACTCCTTGTTTCTGAATGAGGTGTTCTTTCTTCATTTTCCATTATTTAGTAATGTTATTACATTTCTGGTACAGCTTCCAGCAGTTCATCGCCATGGAAATCAAGTTGTTGGTTCATGTATTTTTGATTAAAATAAGTTACCTATGGCCAGAAGTTGATCTGAATAATTCATTTATTAATAATGCTCAAACCAAACCATATCACAATGAAAAGCAGTTCTAAGGAAAATTTGAATTTGAATTAAAACTATCTATAATATTAAGTTTAGCCCAGCTTTCTTGCCAAGATTCCCAAAGGTCTGAATGCCAAATTTGCTTTAGTAATTGGTCTCGCAACTACAAAAAAATTGACATAACTATGAAACTGTGTTTTCAATGCATGAAACCACATTCTGTTTGGTCGACTTTCATTCGGTTGCCATTGTATTAACATTTCTTCTTCGTTTTCTAGGCTGTTGTTCAAATGGAATTTGATAATAAAATGTTCACAAAGTGTACCTTGCCTTCCATACTGCTGTCTGTTTCTTCAACTTTCCAAGAAAACTTAGTAAATTGATTCATAAATTTATTCATAGACTACTACACTATAGAGAGTGCATAAACAGAGAATGAACAAATCTTTAAAGATCTGCTTTATTGGCTCCAATTATAGCACGCTGTAGCTAGGAAAGTGTTGTGATTATGTAATCGACCTGCCACGGTCATAAATCCACATGAGGCTTTACAATTAGACTGCATAGCTTCTTAACACCATTAGGCTCTTTGGGTAAACACTGTGTGAAAATATGTTCATGTCTACAGTGTAGTTTAATAATCATACAGCGTTCACACAAAGACCCTCATACAAGAAAATGCATGTTGCAGACTAATTGGTAAAAAGAGGTCATTTTACGACCAAGGCAGGTTGATTACGTAATCTCAAGAAACTTTTCCATGATAGCGTGCTATAGTTGGGGTCTATACAGCAGACATTTAAATGGGAAGAAACAAGACCTATACCACAACAAAATAAATATTGATATCTAACCAATAACCAAAATGTCTCTCAGAAACACCAACTTTCTGCTTAATATTAAGTATTCTTGTAAGATTTTGTAACAAAATCATTGAAGAATACTTTTCTTTTCCCCTTGTTTTCCAGCACTTGTGTACTTCGTTGTCAGAGATGAAGGCTATTCAGTTGGGAGGAAAGGTAAAAGTCTTGCTTGTTTTTACTTGGAAGTTCTAAGTCGCAAAAACATTTTTCTTTTCTATTTTGAGAGGTGCCATTTCTTTATAGTGGACAGTACTTTACCTTGAAATGATAAATCATGAAAGGAGAAGTTTTGTTTTAATCCCAGAGAGGTATGTATCATATGGGGTACATTTGATTGAAGGCACTGATATTGACTAATGCCCCTAAAGGGGCATGTAGTTTCAACCTAAGAACTGAGATCGAAGACCCATCACCGTCGTAGTTTGAAATCGTTCCATCCATTTCCATCAGAATAGGTCGTCATCCAAGAAGTTCAGAGCTTCGTCGATTTAAAATGATTGATTTCTTGTTCCGATATAATTGTTCGGGAGGTTAATTGTGTTTTTTAATTAAATTGTGTCACTGGCTTAGTCTGTAGGGTTTTGGCCCTATTCTCCCCCCTTCCCCTCAGTCAACCCCTAATTGCTGTCAGTAACGAATCTTGAAGCCAATTTGCCTGATGACCCTTTTCTGTTTTTAAAGTTATTCAATGCAAGTTTACTGTCAGTATTATATCACCAAGTAGTATTGAACATATTGGTTGTAGTAGTTTATTGTTGCTGTTAAAGTTTCACTGTGTTGTGAGATTAAAACTATTGCCATGCACAGTTTAGAGCTTCCATGAACTTTCTGTACATAACTCATCTCATACCTTATAGATAGGCCCCTGATGCCCTGTTACTTTAAACCTTTGCGCTTGAAATTGACAGTATTTGTTTTTCAATCGATCACAAATTTAGTAAATCAGTTTTGTGTATCTTCGTGTGAAGCTTTTGTGAGGAAAGGTTTGAAAGATTTGTTCAAAGCCTCAGAGATGGTATATTTGATATCTGTACAGGGTTCATAGTACATGTATGCCTCATTGCCTTAGCAACCCATCTTAGCCAATTTGTTGTGTGTCTTAGTGTGTGGAAGTGTGTTCAAGTCTGAAGTTGTCAGCAGACCAATCAGACAATGATTAATTGTTTGCATATTCATGATACCTCATGAATATTGTAATACAGGATATATCGGGTAGAATGAAGTAAATGAGGAGCTATACCTTAAAATATACAATACTGGGTACTATTCAATCATGCAGTAAGGGACGTTACTGTGAACACTACAAGGTACCCATGACTGATTTATCAAAATATAAATATACAGAATACCTGTGTTTCAAGTATTGATAGCAACAAATTCAATGTTGCAAAACTTGTTGACAATGATAACGTTCAGAATCTTTACTGTTGGAGAGCAGTGGCATTGCTAGGTTGCGACATTTGCAGAAGTTAAGCAGGAAGTTTTGAAGATCCAAAATACTGTATCTCACTGTAAATTTGTGTTATCTTCCGTACCCTCGTTACTTTCAGCTGATTTAACAGCTTTCCATTGAGAAGAGAGAATAACACCAGATATCTACATACAGGTCTCAATAGTATTATTGTTTTCATCCCAACACCCCCCCCCCCCATTGCCCATTCCCTCATTGTCCGACACTTCTGTATTTTGCCCTACTGACGATGACAGTGAGGCTTGTTTTCAGTCCTTGTCTTTTAATAATTAGACACTCTTTTTTTTTTTTTAAGGAAAAGTCGCCCAGGAAAGAACCTGGGCACGAAACCAAACTACCAAACGACTGATCCGCTCTCAGCCCCAGTCCCCTTGCATCGGGACTGTGACTGTGTGATCATCGTCGGGTGCGCATCACCATTCCCCTCGAAAGGGAACACATGATCTTCACATGATCTTAGCCAAAAGGCCGAGACACTCTAATTCGCTTTGTAGATCATTCAACAAAAGCAAACAAGTTGAAAGACGTATATGACAATCTAGAGATAGTACATTCCCGGGCATTTCCTCCCAGTGTAAAGTTGGGAATAAAGTTCTTTGTAAATGGACTTTGATTAAGAAAAAAAAAGTTTTGTACTTTACCCTTCTTAATTTGATTTGCAGATTGTTCCATCAAGATAGAGGGCGATCAATCTATCAGTCGTAAACATGCCCTTCTGATTGTACAGCATCCAATAAATAATGTGGTGAGTATAAAATGACTTGATGTAAGTGGAAGACACCACATTCATAAATGTCATTTCGAATATAAGATATCTTGAGTAGCATGGTATTTTATTAATATTGCCTTGGTTTTAAAGTTTAGTAAAAGGTCAAAGCAAAAATGCCTCTATGATATTAGGTTGGTCTGAAGTTTGTAAGACTTGTATATATGTTGAAGGTCACTGTAAGGACGGAAGAGAGGGAGGATGTAGGGGGGGCGGGTGGAGGGGGGTGAGGTACATTTTTTCAATTTCCTATGGTAGTTATCGGTTACTTTAAAACCTGGCTCTCTTGTCAGTGCCAATTTCAGCCAGTAATAATACAAAGCAATCCGATTGGAAAATGTTGCTATCAATCTGTCTGACTAGTTTGTTAAGTTGTATGTAAAACTCAACAGACAATGACAGTTACAGGTTTAGCAGTTATATACTCCTGTATTTTTGGTAGGCTAGGCTAGGTAGGCATGCTATGAAAGTGTGGTAGGTACTACTGTATAACCATACACTAAGTGTTGATGTTTGATGTGAATTGCCACATCTGTTCTCAACATTTTTAATCATCTCAGTTGTGATATAAGATACAACTAACAAACAAAACCAGTTTGGATCATTGGTCTATGTGATAGAGATAAACAACTCCCCCAAACAGCTTTAGAAACAACATCTCATTCCATTTGGGAATTGTCACAGGCTCTTAATTGTCCTTCACATGTGACTTGAAGACATTATTATTGAGAGTAGCCCAAAATATAACATCATTTAGCCGTGCATGTAATTAAACTTTAAACGAACATTGTATAAATTCATAACCTACGTAGTTCATATTCTGTAATGGGAGATAGGGTTTATGGACATAATCATGAATCTAAAATATTCAGGTTCTTTAACAAGTCAAACCAAAAGGCATTGGTTCCAGAGTCAACACTGTTAACATTCAACTTTGAAGATATAAAGAAGAAAAACGGAAGAGAAAGTGCTCTAGGTTTCATGTCCTAGTGTCGCACATAACCCAGACATGTGATATTGACTATGATATTTCCCAAACAGAGCAACAAGAATTTCTTGGCTGTTTGAAGGATTTGTTCATCACCAGAGATATTATCCATCATCATATATTAAAATACATTTAAATGGTGATTGGGTTTTTACATCTCCTTTAGGGTTGTAAATTCAACATGACCCTTCAAGGGCATCCCCTAGGGGTAGACGTTGAAATATTATTTATTTTTTTACGTATCGTAGAGTCATCCAGAGAGAGTTCCCTCGCTCGAGATGAAGGACAGCTCCAAGTACGGAACGTTGGTGAACGGAAAGAAGATGCCGCTGGGCGGCTCAGTCTTCTTGAAACACGGAGATAATGTGACATTCGGTGCTCTTAATTCAAACTCGTGGAGGTACAGTAACAGATCAGTGGTGATGTAATCTAGGAATTGGGCTTGCTTGTAAATTTTTGTCGTTTCAAGTCGTTTCAAGTAATCCTACAGGTACTGAGGGTGATCAAAAGAACCAACCACTCATTAATCAAGCCTACATTATTCCTTTTTTTTTCAAAGAATAAAAAAAAAAAAAAAAAATTATTCCTCTTTTTTTTCAAAGAATAAACTTTATCACGTAATAAAGTTTCTTTATTCCCGTCGAATTCCGGTTCTGTTTCTGCATTTGTTATTAAAGGGTTGACTACGAGCCGATGGTCGTAGCTTGCTCTGGTGTGCCTGGGAGAGACAAACAAGAGCTCAAGAAACAGGTATCTAAGCTAGGGGGACACATCTTATCGGAGTGGACCAAAGACTGCACTCTGCTTGTCATGAGAGAGATTAATGTGACTGCAAAGGTATGCCACTAATCAGCTTTTGGAGTCTTTTTGTCTTGTTTATCTTGTTTATACCTTATCAAAATTTGCTCTTGAATTTATCTGATCTTATCTGCCTCGTTGAACGATTTAGTAAAACATCCAGACTCAGAGATTTGGAATAGTTACAAGTACAAAGATTAACGAGAGTCTGTCGAACCTTGGACTGTCTCACACTAGTTCCGTTGACACCATTTTAGCTGTTCTATATATATGGTTACTTTCAAATTTGATTGAGTCGACAACAGGATTGGGGGCTTGGGATCCACTGAGAGGGATTTGCCTGCATGATTTGTAACATCGTATTTACCAAATCGCTTCAAATGGTGTCTTTCACTTTTACTTCAAAATGCCTTTTATTGTTGTGAGAAATTATGAATGGACCCGGGTACTTTGCATTATGGGAGGGGAAGGGGATAAAGTATGACCATTGTTACACCTTTTTTGGACTACTTTTATTAAATCTAACTTTCTTTGTAAAATTTTCTGTCATTGAAATACAGTACATGATCTTGTTTGATAGTTCTTAAAGTTGCAATTAAATCTGGATTTTTTCTTGCAAAGAACCAATTTTTCCAGCTTTTCATCACATTTACAAGAGAAATATATAATAATCTTGCAACAATATGTATGTGTGTGTGTGTGTGTGTGTGTAAATACTGCCTGGTAACACATTCGACTGCTAATTCTATGTTGAAAGCAAAACATACATATTCTACCAAAAAACAACATCAGATCAGTTCGTTCCCACTCAATCCTTAAGGCAACAGTAACTGTTTTAAAGATAACAGCTGATTTATTTTGGCATCATGTAATACAGTAGAAGTTGTTCTCCCTTTGTCCCAGGTGGTCGGAGCCCTTGTGACATGTCGTAATATAGTTACACCGTCATACGTCAGTGAGTGTTTGAAAGCGTTGTCTGTCGAGGGAGGATCACCACCTGATCCCAAACGGTAAGATCTCGTGAGTTTTCAAACCTGCCAGAGACTTGCAAAGTTTCTCACTTGGTGGGGTTCAATTGTTTGCAATTGTGAGAATGTGGAGTGGGAGTTTGCCACATTATGTCAAGGTTATAAATAACATTCATAATGGGAATATTTTGCAGCATTGCGCTCAAGGTTTTCTTTTAGGGTGGACACAATGTTGACTATCATTTATAGAAGCAATAAACAAATTAAAACCGCCTTTGGTATTTTAACCGCTAGTTTTTAACAATCTTACCAAATTTGATGAGGTGGTTCCAATTCATCCACCCCAAAGTCTTAAGTCTAAATTCTAATTTGATTATTCCAAGATTTAGTCAGGGTACCTGCAAAAATTTTACAATTTGAGTGTTTTATTACATGAGTGTTAAATTTATATAAATTTAAACATAATAATCATTTCAACATTTTACTCCCTAACTTCGTGATGGAATTTCTGCATGGGACATTTGCAGATTCGATGCAAATATGCAATTATATAGACCTCACAAACTTTCAGTGGAGTTTTTTTCCTGATCAGAGATTAATAATATAAAGTAAATTTTGTTGTTGTTGTTGAATTACTTTGTATTTGAAGGGACTATAATAATATTTTTCCGTCATGCTGTCATCACAGAACATACTAACAGTGATGCTCCAAAGTATCAAGATGCAGGGATGTGCCCACTCTGGGCGGCACTGGGCAGTCCCGCCCAGCACTAAAAATTACCACCCAGCACTGTCTTAAAAATCGTGAATCCCGCCCAGCACTATTTTCATCTAATATCCCGACATTCCTAACAATATATTCAACATAAATTGGGCCTAGCCTATGCCAAAATCATACAGACTAATAATGCATGGGTTAGGCATGCGAGAAACATCACTTACGGCTCTCAATCGGTCCCTTGTATGATCTCTTTGAAACAAACTAATAACATTTACCAGGTACGTAATATATTTCAGTAAAGAAAAATTAAAAAATGTAAATTGTTAGCAAAACTAGTACCTGTGTATATGCTTAAAAAGCTACACAAGTGCCAGCATTTGGCATCTGAGCACCTTTTAAAATCGAAAAATTTCTCAAAGGGGAGGGGGACACCCCCTTCCCCTTACACCCCTCCCCCAGGATGGCGATCAGTATACCCGGCACTCAGGAAATCCTGGGCACATCCCTAAAGATGTCATATAAACATTTTCAAAATTTATTCTTATCATCTCGTCCTTACAGATTCCTGCCTCCAGTTGTGGAGAGAGCCATAAATCAGGACGAATCTCTCTTTGAGATGAAATTAGAGAGGAAAACCATGCTCCAGGGAAAGACGTTTGTCTTTTTGAGTCAGAAACAGGTGAACTGACATTTGTTATTTTTCTCCCCTGGTCCCCCCCCCCATCACTCTTCTTCTCATAGCTCTCTTCCACCATTTTTTTCTCCACACCTTTCTGTCTTTGTCCTTTTCCAGTTTATTCCCTACCCCCTTCCCTTAATCCTCTCTTTGTCCCTCAACTGTTTATCTCCTACCTCTCCTCTTCCCCTGTTGGTTTTTTTCTTTCTTCTCTCCATCCCTTGTCTACTAATCCCCTTACATCTATCTCTTTGTGTTTACCATGCTCATTAACCTGGGTGTATTTTGTGCGTGTATTTGTCCCTTCTGTTACTGTTACTTGTCATTTAGCCTTTGAAGAAGATCCTGCCAGGATCGAAACGTCAGGCCAACTTACTTTTACACATTTGTTATTTTTGGGAGCAAGTTATTTAGTTATTTGAGCCGTATAAAAATTATACCCGAAAATTTTGAAAAATTACTTTTTTTTTCATTTATTCCCCCCCCCCCCCCCCACCCCACAAAAACTTATGTTCTGTGATTGAACTAGCTGGTGGCACCACATT
>KN883666.1:48713-73611 GCA_000934455.1 Apostichopus parvimensis | reverse complement strand
GGGGGAAGGAATTGAAAGCAGAGGATGCTGATAGTAATGGCAATCACAGAGTGGCAGGTAGGTGAACAAATTGAAAGCAGAGGATGTTGATAGTAATGGCAATCACATTGTGGCGGCTGCGGGAACGAATTGAAAGCAGAGGATGTTGATAGTAATGGCAATCACATTGTGGCGGTTGTGGGAACGAATTGAAAGCAGAGGATGTTGATAGTAATGGCATTCACATAGTGGCAGGTAGGTGAACAAATTGAAAGCAGAGGATGTTGATAGTAATGGCAATCATAGAAAAGCAGGTGGGGGAACGAATCAAATGCAGAGGATTGTGGAGAGGGTGTGATAAATGGAGATTTATGACATTCTTACGCTGCATGGGATCAGCATGACAGCTTGATATTTCTGGGACCATTGCAAAGACAGTGTGATCAAGCCTCACATGTTAATGTAATGTGGTGGAAAGGGGAGGAGTGGAGTGGGGGGTACTTGGTGATCGGAGACAGAATATATTACGTCCCATTGACCCTGTTTACATTGTGAATTGAAACAATAATAAGATAGTTATTATTTTAAAAAGTAGTGTACAAAGGGATCATTTTATCATTATAAAAAAGCATTTTCAAGAGGGACCACTTTATTATTTACAAACTAGTGTCAAACTAGTGTCCAAGAGGGATCACTTCGTTCTTTGAGAAAATTAGTTTCCAAGAGAGATCACTGCATTATTTTGAAGAAGTAATTTCCAAACTGACCACTCCATTATGTTTCAAAACCAACGTCGAATAAGGATCACTTTCATACATTGTTTCAATTTCACAGTCAAGAGGGAAGTCACAGAAATAGTTTCCAATGATGTACCTGGTGATGTGGTCAAAGAGGAAGGCTCCCAGTCTACTGTAGGGGATAGTGAGAGTAGCCAATCACAATGGAGGAAGAACAAAAGAAGGAGGAGACTTCTCTCAGAGGTATAAAGTTTTAATAACTGGGTTTTCTCAGGTGTCATTTAGAAGCTTCAAGAATCCTAAAAGGAACAAGATATAATAAAAGCATTTACAATCATTAAACGACTTTTTGTTAATAACAATGAAACCATCAATATGCAGAGGACAAGAGGTTCTATGTGTAAAAACCAAGGTAAACATATAAATGCAGTTTTTGTTGAATTTTTTCTTAGTCTGTAATTTTGTTGTTGTAATTATTAAAGATGTCCTAAAATGTAATATAACATGGCAGGTTGTCAATGTTTTGTGCAAGGTATTTCAAGTTTTTGTATCAGTGGATATGTTGGTGTTAATTGATCGTCTCCCCGTAAGCGGGGTTTCATTATCAAATGGCAATGGCAATGGACTTGCGATCTAAGAATTGCAAGTTTCGAGTCCTGGCCAGAAACATAATTGTGTTGTGTCCTTGGGCAAGGCACTTCACAGTTGGGGGGGTGTTGGTTTGTAACTGCACCATGTGGGAAATCCCCTAGGGAACCCGTTGATGTGGCGCTCTGTGGTGCCCCGGGAGCGACCGTGTGAATTGTGCACAGTTTGGTGTGTGGGTGTGACAAGTTACCAATGTCCGGGGGTTAAATGTTGTTAAAGTCGTGTGAGAAGGCCTTACCCCCATACAAGACTGTAAACCTTGCAAGTTTTAACCTCAACAAAGGAAAATAGAACAGGAAATGAAAGAGTTTTATGGAGTCTTTGGTGACTAATGTTATGTTGGTTATATTTGCTAACCCTGTTTTGAAACCAAAAGTAAAAGATATGGTCTTAAGAAAGAGCAATAAAAAAACTAGGTATTTTAATTCTTGGCAACTCATGTAGGTAGGACTAAAGACAAGTAGTGCTGAGCTACAATTTTTATCAATTTTTTATAGCAAAGGTATGAATCCCATGCCTTTCTCCTGTCACTGATATTTCCTCTGTTACGGAGGAATAGAGTATCGTTTGCTTTTGCACCTTTAGCTTCCAAAGACTGGACTTTCATGGACTGTCTGCTTGGAGTTATTTATCCAGTATTATATCGTCAAGTACAATGAGGGATATTGTGCTCCACAAATACAAAGATGTATCTAGGCAGGTTTGGTACACACCAGATCACAGTGTCACACTAATTTTCACAACATTACGTCATCCAAAATTCGTACACCTCTGACTTGCTACAAAAAAGGTCTAAACTCTTCCCTGAGTCTGTCTCTGTTTGTTTTTTGATGAGCCTCTTAAAAGGAACTGGACTTTTAATAACTGGACTTTTGATAACTGGACTTTTGATAATAACGATGAGAAATAGAGTATGACAGTCAGACAGAGTGATCTGGAAATGGACGAGTTAGTCGGATAGGAAAAAGAGGATTAGATCCGATTTTGGCGATTTTCAAGCCTAATCCGAAATTAACCATCTATTTTACAGGACGAAGACAATGGCGACGATGCAAGAGTGGTAGATGAGTCATCTGTTAGTGAAGTGTCGGTTGGAGGAGAGGCATCGACTCTACCGTCTCTTCCTGGTTTCATCTCAAAGAAAAGCCGACCAGGGGTGAGTCGTCGATAGCTGAGAGTTACCCCGATGAAATTTGCAGTTTGGAACTTTCTTTAAGAAAACAAAAATTTGATATGTGTGCTTTGTCAAGGTTTTTATAATTTCCTTTTGAGAATCCAGCTCTCTGAGAGCAGATGGTTGTAACTAGGAAGCCTTTGACATTTCTCTTCTGTAAAACCCAGAATGCACCAGGCCAAGGGATATCAAAGAGAAAGTTGAATTTGGTAGTGACACAAAATCATGAACAGGAAACTGCAGCCAGTGGTAAAGCGTATAGCTATTTGAGCGTGTGGGTGTGTGTTTGAAGATTCAATTTGTAAACGTGACGATAAAAAATACGGGGTAGTTGAGCATACAAAGAGAAGTAAATTAATTTTTATGTATCAAAAGATGACATTTTGACAGATTTATCTCTTTTACAATAAAAACAAAATTGCTGTATATTTATGTTACCTTCTAAGAAAAAGAGATATTATTTATCCTGAGTATGGAAAGGTGAGGGCATGAACAAATGTTGAGCTCTGGAATTAAAAGCCATATTATAGATTTGTGTTCTGTCATTCGACCCTCTAAAAATGAATTAATTTTTCTCATTTGTTTTAGTCATATCAAGGTTTGCCTCCTATAAAGCTTAATTAAGTCAAATGGATAATTATTAATAAAAATATTAAACTGCCAAATTTTATTGATAGCGCAGACTTCATTTTCAGTGTTAAATCCTGACCTTTTGAAACCTTTTCAATCATGGCAGTATGAGGGTTGGGGTGGGGGCAGGGCGGGGGTGGGGGGCTTTGTATGAGTGTGTTCTTGAGATATTTTTTGAGATGATATCTGAAAAATTGAAACAGAGCACTGTATATATCTTGATGCCACATATTTAGTGCATTAAGCCAGGAACTTGTGTTTTTGGTGGAGGTGAAAGGTCATTTCAGGTGAAAAGATTTTTTTCATAATGTTCTCAATTTATCCTTCTTTTCAAGGTTGAGTTTATTTTTGGATATTTTGTGGTTTCTTGTATTATTCTTGTAGGTGCTGGTCAAAGAGGAGGAGGGATTCGATTTTGAGCCCGACCTACCGCAACAGTTGGTGGTGATGGAAATTGTCTCTCTGATAGTGTCCAAACCGGCCGCTAAGAATCCTGGGAAGAAGGGCAGTGATGGTCATCCGGTCAAGAACTTTAAAAACTTCAAAAAGGTAATCCCCCCCCCTCCCTCTTGACAATTAACATGCCAGTAGCCCAGTACCCCTGCCATTCTAGTTCATCTCCATTTGTGTTTTTCTTTGCATTGGAATCAAGAGAAGGGTTTTTACAGGGAAAAGATAAGGAACACTGCGATGTTGGTCCTCTGCTTCTTATGAATGGACTGCTTCGGGCAAAGCAAAACAAATGGCCTCCTTCCTGTGGGTAGCAACTTAGGTATAAATTTTCCATGTTGCATTGAATCTAGCATATACCATATTTGGCCCCCTTTTTCTTTCTTAATTATTGAGAGGAGCTTGCCGAAAGGAAAATCTTTTTTTTTTACGAACAATATTCCAAAATTATCAAAGAAAAGGTCTTTGTGTGACTTCGTTGGTACATCACAGAACCGCCATATTTAGTAACCGTGACAAATTGCCAATCTGGAAAAAGAGAAAATTTTTGCTCTTCTTAGATTATAATGCATTGTTTGGCAAAAAAGAGGTGACAAAAAATTAGGAAAAGACAATTATTACTCTCTTGAAAGGTCAAAAAATTCATTTTTATCAAATTTGTTGCAAAAATTGCAATTTTCCTGGAGGGAAGCATGAATGTTCACATTGTCATGTTGGATTTGGAGAACGTTGCTTATTAACAGATTCCGTCATTTCTGTACAGCTGTAGTCCAGGTCTCTCCAATATTTCAACACGTTTCCCTTTATTCTGTTTGTTCCATTAAATTGCGATAAAATGTCAGCAGCTCTTACAAGTCAATTCAAAAGCTGCGGTTTCAGAATGTTGAGAAGCTGAAAACGAGGGAAAATTACTTAGCAGGAATTACGAAAGAGGAACCCGAGATGTAAGAGGCTTAATAAAAGCTTTCAGTAAATAAAGCTTCGGAATAACACATGGCATTAGCAAACTACCAAACCTTTTTTGGTGTTTAATTTATTTGCTTTTATGAATAATGTTTATTCCTCTCAGACAGCAAAGTTTCAAGTATTTAACAATTTGGATAATTTGATAAGCATGTCTGTTATGTTTTGCATTAATAAGAGCAAGTGCATAGTGTTAGTTAGACTTACTTTGAATCTTACAAGTGAATATTATACTTGTCTTTATTCTTTCTAGGAAGTTTCACTCTCAGGCAGACAGTAATTTTAAGATGAGGATATTTAATTGGAATTTTGAAAGGAAATCATCATTTAAAAATTTTGAACGACTGGATTATCTGCATAATTCGTTGGACGTTTGTAAAAAAGATCAAATATGTGTGTAAATTATTGCATTTTCTTGATTGCAGGAAATTTCTAAATCCAATTAGAATAAATGTAGAACTTTTAGAATTTCAGTTAATTTAATAACACATTGATATCTGTAAACTTTGATAAAAAAAACATAGCATTAATCCAACACCCCTGGTCCAGTTGAGTTCTCCAAGGAACCTCTTGAATTCAAGCAATCTTAGCGATAGCCTTGGATCCAACAAAGTATGGTCATTGAAGGCTGTAAGTTGATGCATATTACAACACATATTAAGGGAGACCAAAGCTTTGTTCCTCCCCCCTCCCCCCACCCCCACCTCTGTGTACAGTTTCCCTTCTCATTGCCCCTTAATGCCCTCTCCCACCTTCACTAATGGCCACTGACTATGTGTTAAAACATCAGATTTCTTTCACACTTCTTACCTTTATCTCATGCATAACATAACATCGCAGTCTGTACTCTGTTCTGGCCTGCCAACTACTCCCTTCCGCCTCCCCCCCCCCCTCACCCATGCCCAATACCTTATAGTGTTTACTTGTTCTTTCTATGGCCAGTTTTGTTTCCTTATAAGAGCACAGAGGAAGAAATGAAACTTTCCTGCCACTTTTCCTTCTTCCTCGCTCAGTCCCTCCCACCCACCCTCCCCCCTTGCATCCCCACTGTCACATATCCCTTCCTACTGCACTCTCCAGCCCACCCCCCATCCACTCCCAAACATGATACCCTTTTAATTTGTTACCTCTCTCGCACACACAGAATTGTTCCCATATGATGCCTTAGTTGAAGAATTTCCCTGTCTTCCCTTTCTCTCCTGAACCCCTCCCCCTATGTCAGTAATCCTTCCTTTGTACCCCTAAGCCAACCCCCCCCTACTGCCCCCACACTCTGTGCTTCCTCTTCCCTTCAATAAACACATTACTCCATTTTGTCAGCACTGCTGGAGATTTCTTTTAATTGAGGAAAAAACTAAATTATCAGAGCAGAGTCTGTGCTTTAGGTTAAACTTCCGTCTGTAACATGCATGAATTGCAGAAGATGAATCGAACACATTAACATTACTCTCTCATCAAAGCTTGGATTGAAATCCCTAAGGTTTTTAGCCTATTTTGTCGTCTTTGTATGTGTTTGAACTAATTTTTTATCAATAAGGCCAAAAAAACAACAACAAAAAACACCAAGTAAGGAGAGAAAAAATGTAGGTTAAGTGGAACAGAGCATTTTTAATTCTATTTCTTATTTATTTTAGGGTTTTATATTTTCTGTTTGTCGGAAGGAAAAAAAGGAAATCACACACGGGTCTAATAGTTACGACTTTATAGCAGCAATGAGTCTATTAAAAACTAAAAGTGACTAATAGGTCGAAGTCAGTGAAAATTTCAAAGAAACAGATCGAAGCTATTCTAGTTTTCAAGTTGTTTGTCACCATTTTTATGTGTTTTTTTTTTCTCATCCTTTATCTGTTTCTTGCTTTATAATAGAGTCTGATGTTTATGTCTACTTCAACGAGATGAAATGAGGCAAGAGATTCCTCAATCTGGAACAGAAAATGTTTAAACTTGCCATTTTATTTGTCTTGATGTATTCAGTGGTGAAGATTCAATTCCGGTTTTATTGATTATTTCAACTAATGGAATAAGAATAAGCCTAATAGTCTCTGTAATATACAAATCACATTCACATTCATAGAAAAGAGATTCAAGCAAAATAAAGATGGCAAAAATATGATAAAAAAGAGCCCCGAGAAGGTGTGAAGTGAAAATATTAACCCAGGGATTTTTTTCAACTATTAAAACGATATAAAATGAAAGCTGTTAGCAAAACTGCTTATCCACTAGAGAGCCTGTGTAAGAGAATGTGTAAAAGTAAGTCGGCCTGATGTTTCGATCCTGCACGCTATTAAAACGAGGCAGCATTCAGCGTATACAGACAGATGGATTGAATATTTCAGAGATGGCTGTGTAAGTGTGAAGAGGCTTTAAAAGTTTCCAAGCTGCTGGAAATAATATGGTCTGTTGCAGCTGTGCAGAGAAGCATAAAGTAGCAGTCTTTGTATACACAGGGACCGTAATATTTTATAAAAGAGAAACCTCAGAGCCCTTCAAAACTGCTATTGCAATAATTTTAATGCTAAAGTGATTCCCTGAGACACTCCTTAAATTGATTTTGCTATAAAAATTTCTTAATGCTTCTGTATGAAACTGTAGTTTAGGTAGCTTGACTAGGCAAGTTTGATTACAAATCTGAAAAATAGCAAAACTTTTTTTTAATTATTGAAATTGTTTGTTCTTTACAACAACAACAACAACAAATAATTACTAAAATGTGAGTTGACCACTAGGTGACAAACATTCTTTTGACATTTTTTTTGAGATTCATTTGAATGTTCTCTTCAAACTTTCTTGTTAAACAATGTAAGGCGTTGTCTTAGAGTCGTCTGCCGAAAACTGACGTCGATTAGTACTCTCTGTTGCCGTGGTGACACTGTAGCACGAGCACAGAGGAGTCGTACCATAAAAAACCAATCAAACTAAATTATGCCAATGAAATGTTTTAATTTGTTGCCATGGAGATGATGATCAATAGTGAACATTTTTGCCAGTAATATGATCTCAACTTGACTGCAGTGGAACAATAGAATGACTTTATGTGACTCATGCTTGAAATTATCTCCTTTACTATCTTAGACTGCAGCTTTACTGTGAATTTTTTTGGCTGATAGGGGTTGCTATATTTTTGTACAACGTATAGGGAACGAAAATTTTACCTTTTGAATTTTGTATACGTATTACCAAGGTTTTGTGATCTTGATTCTCATCAAGTATTGGAAGTAGCTCAGCAATTTTCTTTTGCATGAAAGCTGGTATGGGATACAGGAGAATATGATTTCCCCAAAACCTCTGCCAAAGATATCAGTGTATATATGTGAATAACCTCTTCTAACTATCAGCTAGGTATTACCTAAATCGACTAAGCTTTGCCAAATAGGATTGTCATCCCTCTGTGAGTGTTTGTTTGTTAGTTTACAGGGTTGAAATTAGACTTGTGGTCATTTTCAGTGATTGCTTAAGAGTGTAAATGTGCTCATTAAATTGGCTTTGAATCCATTTAATTTCATACCTGCCGTGAAATGGGTAGAATTTGATTATTTAGTGATTATATAGAAACGAAGAGTTGCGAACATCCGTTTTGGAATATCATAAATCAGGTGACCTATTTTAGCGAGGAGATTGATGGAAATTGATTCGTCATCAATTTTTCAAATATCTGTGGATTTAAACCTAAGTAGATGTGAGATATCTTTGCTTGTCATTAATCTCATCAATAAAAAAAGAGTAATTTATAAGGTTTTGCTACAAATTCATTTCGAGGGCCCGAGGTCTGTTATACCTTAGCACACACATTTACAAATATTGTCAAATAAAACCCATTTAACAAACTTAATGTCTCCAGGGTTGCAAATGACATGAGTATAAAATGAAGTATTAGATTTTGGGGTGTGTTTTCCACAGACAAGTTTAGGGTTATGATTTGTCACCTTGTTTCTGTTGAATCAGCCACAGTAGTATGGGTAGGGGGAGAGGGGGTCCAAATTTGTTTCCTGGGGGAGGAGGGAGATATTTGTTGGCATGCTTGGGGTTTAAAAGGTATATACTGCAGTTTGCTGTTGGAATTAGTGGAAGGCTGGTTAATACATATCTCATATTCTTACTTTATTTTTTTATTTTTTTTAAGTCCTCCTTTGTCCTCCCCTTTGTTGTAAATATGAATATTCATTAATGAATATTTATAATATTTATTAATGTTCATCACCTATGTTATCATACCTTTATGCTAAGGTTACAGGTCTCAGATTCAATTATGATGACAAATCTGGTAGCCTAAGCTTTAGGATAGCTTTGCATAATATATTATATATATGATTGTTTTACATCATGGCATCGTGCTGCAAGAATTACAACAATTAAGAAGCAAATATGTCATTGATTTTTCACCATTCCTATTATAATTTCTCTTTCAGAGTAGCTACGCTGGTCAAAGAATATTGCCTCAGATCATCGGAGGTTCAGATCTGGTCGTCCATCATCACATGCAAAGCCAGGCAAGCCAAGATATGTTCCTCGGAGATTCTCGGGTAATTTGATCTCAAACTATTTTGACCATTTTGACATTTTTTTGTGAAGCAAGCTATAGGGGAATTTCTGATTTGTCCATCTAATATTTAATTTTTTTTTTAAATCAATTTTATTTGACAGTTTTGACAAGTTCTGCTATTTGTTGAACATCACTTATATGTGACTTAAACCACTGCTTGGAAGGCCTGAGACCTTTACAAAGTTGTGGAAATAATAGCAATGTGAAAACTTTTGTAGCAGATTTTGTATTTTTAGTTTGTGAAATTAATAAATGACATTTTCATGTGTTCTTCTTTTCTTTTCTTATCTGTTATTGTCTCGAAATAACTTCTTAATTAACTTTTTGAAATAACTGTAAGAAAATTTTATATATTTTTTTTTAAGTAACAACTGCACTGTGACAGTGTCGTATGTGATACTCTTAAATTTCTTCCTTTAGTAAAGTAGGCAGTGCTTGGATTTAAGAACCCTTCCCTTTCATTCAGACTGACTTCAGACTGCTGTTTCTGGAATCATTACCAGGGTGGGAAAATGAGCAAACTTGTCTGGTAATCCTCACGCACCTGGACAATTTTGGTACTTTCTTGATGTTGATATTTGTTCATCAAGAGTTACACATGGTACATACTAGGTATCTTTGGGTATGGTACATATTTATCTCTCTTTTTTTTCTATTTGTTACCCTGTAGAGTTCTGACATTGATAGAGCGGAGGCTCTAGCCGATGAGCTCTTTTCTGTGGAACCGAGAGGAAGGAGGGGTAGATGAGGATGGATGATCTTTGCTGTCAAAGTTGATTTGGGACAAGGGGTTTGTATTAAAATTGAAATGACCGTACCTTTGAGGGTCCACTTGAAGACAACATAACATGATTTATGACTCATCTGAGATTAAAGCTGTAAGATTGTGATTTGTGTTAGCATTTAACAGACAAGTCAATTTTTTTGTTTTTTTTTATTCTAATCTTTTTGCTTTTTAATCTCCATCAATGGTATAAACTATTCTACATATTTTAGATTGGATCCATGTTGATGTGTTTGAAGTCTGGCAATTGCACACTTTAACATTGCTATTAAAAGTTATCAGTATTAGCTTGCTGGAATTTGTCAGAACCCCTTTTCCAGAAGTACTACCTACCCCCCCCCAGCTCCCCCAAAATGATTTCAGATGTGAAGGGGGTTTAAACTTAGATCACTAAATGTCTCGTTGAGGAAAGATGTTCTGAAGCAAGAATAAAAGTTCCCACTTTCACTTTGTATCATACGATGGTCATATCATTACAGGGATGTGCCCAGCTGGGCGGCCCCAGCCAGCAATAAAAATTACCGCCCAGCACTGTCTTAAAAATCGTGAATCCCGCCCAGCACTATTTTCATCTAAAATCCCGACATTCCTAACAATATATTCAACATAAATTGGGCCTAGCCTATGCCAAAATCATTACAGACTAATAATGCATCAGTTACGCATGCGAGAAACATTACTTACGGCTCTCAATCGGTCCCTTGTAAGATCTCTTTGAAACAAACTAATAATTTTTACCAGGTACGTAATATATTTCACTAAAAAAAATTTCAAAAATGTAAATTGTTAGCAAAACTAGTACTTTTGTATGTGCTGGGCACATCCCTGCATGCATTACGGATGAACGTTCAGAAAGAAGTTACAAAGGTTAATGATGACGAAGTAAAAGGTTTGATCAGCCCGCTGCTGAGGTCCTCATCTCCGTCAGTACTCAGACAGACTGTTTCTGCCAATGTCAGGCCAGCACAGAGAGAAACCAGTGCTGGTTAAATATTAGCAAACAGACAGAAAGAAAAACTTAATGGTCAAAAGGCTTGAGCTTAGACTGACAGACTACAGCTTAGCTCTAGATGGCCTTAAGTACATGGGGGTGGGTGGGGGGTGGGGGGTTCTAATCTGGATGAGTTCTGATGGTGTTTGAGGACCAGTGGGTTTTATGATTACACTCACCTGTCTGAAACCATTATGTAGTAGCCATATTTGAAAGGCAGAGTATTGTTTTAAAAAACAGTGAAATATGAAAAGAAAGTTGTTTGTATTTTTTACCAAAGATGCCTTTTCCAAATGAGCCACAGAGATCAGCGGATAAGTACTGAGGATATCATCTTTAACATTGAGTGTTAAAATCAATGTTTGTGAATTTCTTTTCTTTTTTTTTCTTTTTTTGCAACTGTCAAAATTAGATATTTTGAAATTTATTTAGTGCATTCCGTTCATTTTATATTTCAGAAGCCTCTCAAAATGTTGCGTTTGGAGATTTAGCCAAAGATATTCAAACTTTGGAGGATGTCTGTACCAGAGAGAATGAACCATTCATGCTCATAAAGTCATCCTCGTGTTGTGTTGCATCGAGGATGCTGTTCCTCCCGATGTACTTTGAGCTCAGCAATCCTGTAAAATGCTTTTCCTTGCCGATTTTGCTTAAACCAAAAAATATTGTCAGGAGTCAAGAAGTTGAAAATTTTACAACTGGGTACTATGAGAACTGGTGCTTTTATTTACTTTCTAAGTTTTTAATGAGCTAAATTAGGAAAGCCTTCCATTAACAAAATATGTATCAACAATGTTACATGAGTTTAGTTTAGTCTTGTTGAACTCAAACACTTTTTGTAAATATTTTCAAAGAGGAATTGAACAGACATGTTGCCATATGCATGGATACCTCTGTTTAGTGTTTGTGAGTGAGTGAGTGAGTGAGTATGTATGTAATAAAATAAAAACAGAAGAGCGTTAGAATTAGACGAGACTTCTGGTTGACTTCGAGTAGTCAGATAAATATCTCTCCCAACAATGAATATTCATGAGGTTGTGATGAAAGAAAATAATATGACATGAAATAATTGGAGTTCATAATTTCTTTCTCAACAATGAATATTAATGAGGATGTGATCAAAGAAAACAGTATGACGTTAAATAATTGGTGTTTATAATATCTCTCCCAACAATGAATATTCATGAGGTTGCGATGAAAGAAAACCATATGAAATTAAATGATTGGATTTAATATCATTCTCAACAATGAATATCAATGGGTGTTGCAATGAAAGAAAACAGTATTGCGTATAATTATGGTGCTAAGAGACTCCTGTACGAAACTAAACACTCGGATTATCTTTCTCCCGTCTCTGAATGTTAATGAGTTTTGTAATTATAGATAACAAAAGCTGCATCTATCTGATTATAATGCTCAGAGCCTCATCATTGTTGAAATCAAATGCACGGGATCGTCTTACCCTGTTATTTTCAGAACACTCGATTACTCAATCGTGTGACAAAGATTTCCTTGAAAATGTCATGGTTCTGAATATCACCAATTTAAAAAATGCAATTGTGAGTTTTATCTCTTTCGTCAAGGTTTGTCAAGGCTCTCGTATTTCATCTACATTATTAACGAGCGCTTGTCTACCATCAGATGGACTGAATTATTAATCCATTATCGATTCTTTATCAAGAAAGCATGTAGTATTCTTGAAAAGTAAAAGATACAACTGTTTAAAACTTCTTTGCAAAGTTTCAATAAATATCCAAAGAGATAAGAAATACTTGAGAAAAATGATCACTTGAAATTTCTTTTGAAATTTTTTTTTCGTTCTGCTTTTGAAATTAAATGGTATTAAGGTTCCTGTAGTACGCAATATGCAACCTACTGGCCAGCATGCCCAACACCCCCCCCCCCGCCTCCCCCATCCATCTTTTAAAGTGGTTGGTAGTGATTAGCCAAATTTCAGGGCTTCGGACAGAATGTCCAAAGGCCCCGAGCATTGTGGGGGGGGTTGGGGGGGGGGGGGGGGGTGTGGAGAATGGGCCACTAGTCTCAATAGCCTTCATATATCCGATTTTTAGTATTTTTCCAATACTGTGAGAATTATCGTTGTAAGATGTGTTGCATTCAGAAGTGGGCTCAATCTCGACATTTGTCTCAGGAAAGGGTCCAGGACCCTCAAAAGTTTTACCCGGGGGCCCAGATTACTGTCAGTCTGCTCCTGTAAGCAAGCAAGGTGTGTCGTTTCATGAGGTTCAGTTTTGATCAAGTGCATTTAATGCGTGAACCGCATTTACACTTAGAAATCTGACCACGAGCCTGGGTGGGGGCGGTGGGGGGGGGGTCTACACTCACTGCCTTCATTCTCAAGTGTGAACAGCCTTTAATCACCAATGGCCTTTGTGAACAACAAGTGAGAAATTTTCAAATGAAAACGAAAAAAGCAAAGACGAATTTTTGATTCTCTTTGTGCTGTTAAAATTTACTGCACATTGACTGTTTTTAAGTAAACTGTTTTTAAATTTAGTACTATAGGAAAGAAGATAAAAAAAGGACCTGTTCTCACATTCTCTGTGTTTCATTCTTGTTTTTATTCTCAGAGGATTTTTGTATTCCTTTAAAAAACGAGTGGTAACATTAAGACAGAAATGGTATAATGCAAAATCACGTATTGTTGCACATTTATGCATACATAATGCATAACTTTAATATGCCGTCGCATGTATACAATTCTCTGTTGTATCTTGTATTAAATGTCAGAGGTTTTCTGTGTTGCAACATTAATGTTCAGATGCTTATCATTCTGGGTTTTTTTTGGGGGGGGGGGGTTCTTTTGTATCACTTCTGTGAGGACAGCAACTGCTTTGATCAAGCAGAAAGTTTTCGCAATGTTTTATATTTTTATATTTTGTCAGAAAATACATAAGAATCCTAATAATAATCAGCAGTTAATTTTTACGACGCTTAATCGACCACGAACACGGGAGAAGCCGGCACAGGCTTATGGAATACAACTTTCACTTCTGGTGGCTTCCAATTCAACAATTTAACTCAAATACGGAAGCTTGATACAATAAAATGAAGTGCGAACTCTCTTTGGATTTCAAGTTTTGTTTTTGAAATGATATGTTAAGTTGAATTCATCTGGATGATGCAGAGTGGTAGGGAAAATAAAAGTGGGAGAGGGGGAGGGGAGGGGGAGGGCAAGCGGTGGACATTGAGTGGAGGGGGGAGGGGGCATCAGAAATCCAGCTAGGTTTTGTTGGCCCATCACCATAAGAATTTTACTTTTTGCAGTCTTGTAAGCTTTGTTACAGCTGTTTTTAAAAACATCGTTTATTTGCTTTATTACCTGACACTCTCTCTAGTAGTTAATGTTGCTATATTTATCAAAAAGAAAGAAGGACATATTGCAGCGACTAGTGGGAGGGGGTCTTCTGTGAGGGGTTCCCTTTAATATGAAGAATGAAAAATGAAAGAATTCGACAGATAAATTAAGTTATATAAATTAATACATTTATTATTTGGTTTGTAATGAATATGCAACGCTGAAATTAAAATCCATGAGGTGAATTTTGAACATTTTCAAATGAAAATTGTTTGGTTTAATATAATTCATTTTCATATATCATTTACACTATAATACTATTATAATATTTTTATAGAATAGCTTTGTAAATTCTTGAAATGAAAAACAAAGAAGGGTGTTTTCTGTCCCAAAGAACGAGCTATCCAAGCAGAGGCATTGGAAACAAGGGAAGGGTAAGGGTATCTACCCCAACCCCCTCCCCTTCCCCCACCAACCCCCATATTTGGTTTAAAAAGAAAAGTATAGCGGGAGATACATCTTAAAGAAATATCAGAGCAGAGTACGAATCGAAAGCCGCTACCATCTTCTGGAGAAATACCCGTCGGAAATTGTCATATTTGTGGAAGGATATTTCCGTGAAAAATTTCTTATGTGTGAGGGATATGCGAATGAAATGCCTTTCATTTGTCAATGGAAATACATTTTTACTTCGTATATAAGCTGACTACAAAGTCTAATGTTGATAGTAAAGTAAGCCAATGTATACCTTAAATACGAACCTAACCAGGCAGGCGTTCGTCAAATATCTAATTAATATTCATAAGTAAAGAGAGCCATTCATTCAAATTATCTACATGCCCGCTCACCAGAAGTATCCATAGGAAATTGTCATATTGTGGAAGGAATATATCCGTGGAGGAAGAGCGTTCTCATCTTCATATCAAATCAATTACAAGTAAGCCTTACTGTGATACTTAGGTGTTTTATGGACTTCATGGAAGTTTCATGTGCGAACGATCTGGCTACAAATATGGTCGAGCCCCTTTGCCCTCAGATTATGTGTACTTAACCGTTAAGCATATACAAACATTTCTAAAACAGACAAAACCAATTTCTACTGTTAATATCTCCTTTCCGTCTCCGGGAATTTCCGAGTATTATCAAGTTAGACTAACACAAACATAACCATCACATATCAGATAACAATATTCCCTTGGTAACCTTAGAACAACATTGCATTTAGGTATACATTTGTATCAAATAATGTGAGATGGAAACTTTTTTAAATTTACGAAAATAAATCCTTAGTTATAGTTAGGAAATCAAATCGATCCATATTGCTTGCACGAGTTGGACGGTTGAATACACTAATCCAACGACACCACCTATAACCCCTACGAAGATTACACCCCAGTTAATCGCTATTGTCCAGTAACTTAGTCTGTCCTTGCGAAGCTTCAGATGAAACAGACACGGGAATATAAAGTCAAGCCAAGGAGCTGTTAAACTACCTGTAAATCCCATTAATAGAGTAAAGTGAGGTACCACAACTGCTAATAGAAGGGTAAACATAACGAGTAAAATTCTGAATATGTACGCCCATTTCGAAGGGGATTCACCATCTCGCTGTCCAAAACAGTTCGGGATGTAGGAAAGGCCTAAGGCATCTACTGTATTGACGATGAGAAAAATCATTAAGGGATACGAGAGTAAAGATTTTATGACAAACATTAAACTGACGCTCGCTTGTAAGAGACCAAGGGGCATATTGTACGTTATGAACTCGCGCGTATCCTCACCGAACGTGAGAAATGCGAAAAATGCGTACGATAAATTTAATACGCCGGTTATTAAATAGGTCCAATTTACCATCGGGTCAAATCGGGATTTATCTTTAAGACTTTGCTCTACGCTTGGCACCAAAAATTGACATCCAAAATTGAAAAGAATGATAGATGAGCTCAGTGAGTATGAGTCCAACCGGAAGCCTGGCATGGATGACAAATCCCAACGTATGGTGTTGTCTAGACTGTACCAGACGACACTAGAAAACATGAGGATCAAAGAGAAAATGGCGACGAGACTCAACCAAGAGATATTTGTCAGTGTCTTGAAGAATACAGTCGGTAGAAGCAACAAGGCGCAAATGATCGTCCATGCTAGAGTGGAAATTTTGAGAAATGGAAAAGTGTCCACTAGTAAATGTCCCGCTAATTCTAGATAGAGTGTTGCCACAGCAACGATGTCGATCAGTTGCATTATGTTGAGCACTTTGCTGCCACCTGTAAAACACGCATCGGCTATATCTGCATAGGTTTTGCGCACTTTATGTTTGACGATGCGCGATGACTGATCTTCCTCGGCGTTTTCTATCTTCTCTTCGTACATGCATCGTACAAGGATCTGTAATAAAAAAGTTATCGTAACGTTATGAAGGGGATATTGTTACCTTAAAACAAATTGCTGTGCTTAGATTACAAGCATTTGGCCAAAAGGCATTTAAGATGTATAGTCGACGAGCGGTGGCATGGAAGGGGCCGGGTGGTCCGCGGTGGCTACTATAGGTAGAATTCCATATTGTACCATCATTCAACTAGCTGGTCACTAAAAACACATGAAAACCCTGCAGATCATAATGTTCGCTATAAGGCAATGCGCCACATAATGAATGCATCTTCCCTCGTTTTTCCCACCCTTCCCTTATTTCCCAACCTCTAATGACATTGTGTGAAAATTCCGAATAGCATCCGATGGGCTAGGTGGGTCCTATAATATTATATGTTCCTGGCTATACATATATGCCGTCACAATTTCCACAAGTCTCAGCTCATTATTTGACGTATAGTCTCATAAAAACATATTGTCAATTGAAGAACTGATAACAAATAACTTCTAAGTTTTTTTTTTGTTTTTTTTTTAATTCAAAACCTGTTTGTCAGGTGACAATAGACTTATTCCATGAGGCCATGTTAATTTTTGTCTTCTTTCACTGTTATTTAATTTTTCTTCATACAGGTTAACGGTCATCATTAAAACCAACCCTAAGGCGCGAAGTAATATGACTATCGATTGGCCGTCAATCGTAGTTAACCAATCAGGTGTGACCTTTCTGTCGTCTGCGGCGCGAAAAAACGTAGGTTTCGAGAATCGCATGGGAGCACACGATAGAGGACTTATGGCACTAACTTCAGCACTTCGAACGAACAGAATCTAACGTTTATCTTTGACTTGAAGGTTTTTACCCCTAACTTAGGTGATTAAAATTCAAACAGAAATCAACCTGAGGTGTCCCCAAATTTAAAGACTAATGGGGCCTCAATATCCTCCCGAAAACAATTCAAAGACCATGCTTTCATATTGTGTTATTTTACCATACATAAAGCTAATATGCTATAATTGCAAGCAAAAACACACGTTCATATATGTAACGAGTAGATGTTATAGTACAAGGCTTCCGCCTATGGCATCCTAAAATCAAAACGTAATTGTTAGGTGTACACATAATGGCTTAAAACGAAATCGAGCTTTCGACTTTCAAAGTAATATATATTTTATATGCTCAGTGTGAAACATTACGAAGACAATATGTATTGCTCTTGTTTTCGCGGGGGGATTGTGGGGAGGGGGGGGGGGGGGGGGGGGGTGGGGGGGGGGGGGGGGGGGGGTCGAACGTTACGTGACAAAAGCGGTGCTTTAAAGAAAGTAATGAAGCCTTACTTTGTGCATCTGATAATAATGTTTTATATAAAATTGATAACAAGTGAGATTCATTGAAATGATATATGCCCAAACCATCCTAACTCCTCCTACCCCCCCCCCCTCTGTAGCACACAGACACACACACATGTCAGCGCATTGTTTCATTATGTGTGGGAAGGAGTGCTTTAGATTCGATGGCAGGTAGGTACCCCAACCCAAATTTGCCAGAAAATCAAACAGTATTCAATATTTGCATCATTTTAGAAAAACGTTGGAACAAACATTTGTGAACATTACTATAGGAACTAGAGCGGCCACAATGATTTTCGCTTTCCAATTATATTGTTTCGTAAACTATTCGTATATACCTTTGACGTGTAGTTTCCTATAAGAAGGACTACTGCCATGGTAACCAGTGCAGCCGTTCCTCCTTCCTTGACGGTGTACGGTAGGCTAAGGATGCCTATGCCTTGCATGCAGTTACCAACATTCCAACCAGCCTGCCAGGCGCTGCTCGTACCATTATCTGTACAGAAAATAAGATTTACATTTAGATTAATAGCGTCCAATATATTTCCCTTAGTTACTAAGCTTTTTCGTTAACTCAATGAATCAGGCCTGATGAGACGGAGAGTAGGGGGGGGGGGGCTGCTCAGGAGGAGGGCCAATTGGGGAAGAGTGCAAGAAAGGGCTTGATGAAGTTATCTTTGGGTCACGACGCCTCTGTATTTAAGTAGAGTATAATGATGTACAATGTCAAGGGTCATTTGAGAACAACGCCGACTTTAAATAATGCTTAACGTCAGTCAAATGACGTCAGTCATGAATATGCAAATACGACTATCATTAAGGAAAGAAGACTTACTGAAACCGAATTAAACGACCATGAATAAATTACTCGTTAATTATTATTCATTTGGTACTAAACACGTGGATATAATCACAAAGGGTTGCAAACATTTCTCAATGTTTGTGCCTATTTCAATATATTTTTTAACGAATGGGGATCCAACTGAATAAACAGCTGTAAAGGTTATGTTATCCTCTTTGTTTTGACAAGTCAATGTTATAAGCAGATGACAAGAAAGGACTAAGGGGAAAAAACAACTAAACTGAGGACAAATATTTATCTGAATGGCCAAGTTTCCTTCTATAGACCTCTCCTCAATGTCTCAAGATTGAATTCCCTACGCTATAAGTGTCTATTCCAATTGAATATATAAGTCGCAACTTAAAAAAAAAGGTTAAGTTTGACACTAAAAGGAAGATTTTAACTCTGTCAGAGAAAGAGAGTTGTTTTGAATTTGATGAGATAAATGGGGCGAGGGCATATATATTTACAACCTGTAAATTTTGTAAAAAAGTTCGCTTGGAGTAAATTATAGAGCTGTGAGGAAGTGTGAATGTCACATGTGTGTCACGTGATATATTTATCAACCATATCTTTTGATATATGCACACGTAATACATGATATTAACGACGAAGGGAGAGTAGATCAAACTATATCACCATCGTCATAGGCCTAATTGATGATAAAAATACCTATAAGAGCGCAACACGAGTAGTCGGTGCCGGGAGCCAAGTATGGTTTGAACTGGATCGGGGTTGAGGGGTATATGGTGGGGGGGGGGAGGGGTTAGTAGTATAGGAGGGACCGTTCTCATCCAATTTGTGGCGACTTAATTGTTGTTGCGGGCAAACGGGCGCAAACTCTGACGTCATATGACGCATAAGTTAGGACATATATGTAAATGGAAGAAAATACGTACAGGTCTGTTTGGTAAAATATGGGAACGGAAACTTAAGAGCCCGTTTTCTTGGTAGGTTTGACATCTCTAACTTGCGATGTGTAACAGGCTCTCATGATTACGAGGAATACCACCTGCAGATTGTAGATCTGAAGGGGGAGGGGGGGGTGGGGCTTTCGTCGCAACCATCGTTATGACATACTTAAGTAAACATGATGCTTGAATTTACTTCATGAATTAATGATTTATATGTTGCTCTTTCTTACATTAAATCTATTGTCTTTAACTGGTTAGGCTATATTGATGTCCACACACATACACAATACACGCGCACACAAACAGATACACACAGCGACGTGAACATCCACACACTATACAGTGATTGGCGTTACGACGGATGTCTAAGCTAATATACCTAACTTCTCACGTAATTTTACTGATTATTCATAACAGAGACTTAACAACATAACTAACAACTTACAAATCGTTGGTTTTTGGTTTCTGTTAGTAATAAATTTCAACGTAACTGGAAACCCACTCAGATCGAAATCACTAATAATTTGATAAAAGTAGTAGTAATAATAATAATAGAAATAATAATATTTAAAGAAAAAGAAGACTTGTTTTGACGCACTGGAGAGACTTTTTAATGAATCTGACAGTATGAAAAGAGCGTGATTCGTTAATAAAGAGATTTGTGTACAAGTTTCGTGAAGAGGTCTCAAGAGTAATCCTCAACAATGTACTCGGCAATTAAAAATTTTTACATAAATTTCTGACATTTCCGACACGATACTATATTCAGATGAAATCCCGCGAAAACGTAACATTTTGTACACTGAGTTTTGAACTATACTGTAATACGACGTTAAAAACCCTTTTCCATCGCGACATAAGCTATATATACAGGCTTGAACACAAGTAAAATAAGAAATATGTAAATTCATATATGGCAGCATGCATTTCTTCATCAGTCTAATCATATTTATTCAAAATGTATGTGAGTTATGTTCAGGAATTAATGGCAAACTTAATCTTGCTCATTATGACTGTCATAGTAATCCTCAATGTGTGTTATTTTAATCCCTTTCTAGGTATTTTTTGCTCTCTATATTTCTGTCCTTTCTCGAATTGTATAAATGTTTTTGACACATATAACCCACAGTATATGGTTTCAATATTTTGCTGCTATAATGTTTTATACGTGTATTTTCGTTCAATAGTATTGTTATCTAATAAGCCGTACATTTTACAGTGGCCCAGATAGAAAACCTGGAGCAACTTGATCCTTGATGTCCATTCTCGGCCACCGTATATATCACTCCGGTCATGTTTTTTTTCCTGTTATCTTAGTATGGTGCGTCTCCTGATGGGAGAACAGTGAAGTGCATCTGTGCATATATATTATTTGTCCAACCTTCCCTCGACAAAATTGGTAGGTACATGAACCTTTATGGATGGGCTGTAGGCGGATGAATTTTATTGGCGAAAGGCTGCGACTCCCCAGAAAAACTTGATACCTTGACACCTCTCCGCCCCGCCCCCTTGCCCACCCCCAGGTTACTGAGTGATGTTACTAAGATATAGTCTACTTTACAGTGTTGATTGTTTCTTGCATTACCGGGTAAGATACGGTAACGTCATGACAGGTATTTTATTCAGGTTGGACGGTACTATGACGTCATCCTTGTCAGCCATTCGACACAGCTTAGCTTGATGACTTATATTAACTTTAACTGTCTCCTATTGTCTGCCCGTTATGTGCACGCTTAAAGTGTTTGTTATGCAGGACTAAGTCGACCATAGAATAAGAACAGACGGAATGCGCGAAGCAATGTCTGGATCTGAAGGTATAATACAGATGTTCCCTATAGGCTTGTAACTAATCTACAATGCATTGGACGTACCTTTCCTATTACTATCGTCGTACTTGCTTCAATAACCATTAAAGCCTTTTGGCTTAGATCATGTGTAGTATCTGTTCCCTTTCGAGTGGAATTGTGATGCACACCCGACGATGATCACACAGTCACAGTCCCGATGCAAGGGCACTGGGGATGAGAGCGGATCAGTCGTTCGGTAGTTTGGTTTTCGTGCGCAGGTTCTTTCCTGGGCGACTTTTTCTTAAAAAGTATTCGTCATAACAAAACTGGCTATCCAGTAAGCGATCAATTTAATCTGCCACTGCATAGCATTGACAGTCTCAAATTCGATTTGAATCGTAGGTAACTTAAAGACCATAACAAAAGATTACTAGCCGAGAATCAGTTTATCCTTAAACTTGGTCCCTATATCCATGGCATTAGTTAAAGAATGACATATCCCTCTCTCTTTGTGTGTGGCTCTAATGCAGACATTAAGAGACCAGGGACCAGTAGTTAAATCATATTCTGCTAGATAAAGGCAAATTATGCCTAGGCCTACCTGTGTTTTTCTAATCTATACGGATCTCTGAGGATGTAATTGACAGTGTGTATATATACCTATATATAAATACATGCCATATCATCATATCCGTGGACGTATATAAATTGAAACTGTGGAAATTCGGTCTAAAATCGCATCTTTTGGAGAGCTTAACGAGAATCAAGGATGAACGCCTATCAAACGAAACTTTTGAGATTCTTCATCAACACTTATTAATATATAGAACCCACGTGTTCAAGTATGGCGCCCAAATCGTTTCTCCCATACGATAGGATACGTGTATAGGTTCAACACTGGATCAACAGAAACAGATTCCGAAGGAAAACCAAATAAATGCCGAAAATGTATATGCTTAAACTAAATTTGAACACATGAGGTAGTGACCATATTGAATTGACTCGGGTGTGTTTGTGAATACCATGGAAAGATGTGCCAAGCTGAAGTTAGGTAAGTTAACATGTGATTGTCTTGTATAGATACCGCGGGCAGGGACGTCGCTAGAGGGGGGTGTGGGGGGTGTCTCACCCCCAATCTTGGTAAAAATGACGATAGTTGGAAAATTTGAGTGCGACAGTCGGAATTTCCGACTGTCGGAATTTCCAACTGTCGCCAGCTTCAATTCGGAATTTCCGACTGTCGCACTCTAATTTTTCTGACTGTCGCACTCTTATTTTCATATGTTCTTGTAATTTGTGAGTGACATAAAATTTTCGATCAAAATTGACCTTTAAACAGTCATATTTACCACGTTTTCCTCGTCACACTGAGAAATTGTATCTCGCGATCCTTATACTCCACCATACAAAACTTCGTATGATTTTGAATACTTTAAAAAAAAATACAACGTTCGCCAGCTTCAATTCGGATAATTTATGTATTAATTTTGCTATTGGGTGGGTCGACCCTGTTCGCTAGCTTCAAGTAAGTTCAGGATATACCAGGGACGCAGCCAGGGGGGGGGGGGGCAGGGGAGCGACTGCTCCCCCCCCCTTTGAGTGTCGAAAAATATTTTTAAAAAATGTTGTTTTTTTAGCATGGTATTTTGTCAGTGCTCTTTTGATCTTGAATACTCGTCAGCTCCGTTTACTCGATAATAATCGTAATAACATTCAGGCCTACTGATTCAACTACTTACTTAGTTTGGCAGATGCAATTAGCTAAATTTAGCCTATAGCCTATTTCAGTTGGCCACTGCGTAATAAAATACATATTGCCTACCTAACCTCACTCGATGGAGTGTCACGAACCGTATGCACAACGACGACGACAACGTGCGTTCTCATCCTTTCTATGATTCTTCCTAAGTTGTTGCACGAACAGCATGTTATGAAGCTAAGCTAGCAATCGTACGTGATATGCACTTCTTATAAATAATTATTACACTGCTAATACACGGCGATAACGATATTTTTTTAGGCCACTGCAAATCTGGCTGTCTTACAAAATATGAAAGTTTATATTGTCCATCAGTTAAGTTCGTCAAATGTATTAAAGTCCAGACATTGGACAATAAACAAGAATCATTCTTCTGGAAAAATTGTAAAAGAGCACTATGTTTGTCTTTCTGATATATTATGTAAAAGAACATGTAAAAGAATTCAAACATGAAACAAAATCTGTTGATAATATCATCATATGATAATGATGAAACTGGCAACAAATTGCACCAGATCGCATCTAAGGACCTTCAATTGTTCAAAAATATCTCAAGGGGAGTGGGACACTCCCTCCCCCTTAGACCCCTCCCCCATATCAATCGCAAAAAGTGCTCCCCCTTTCGAATTCCTGGCTACTTCGTTGGGATATACATTGTCTCTATGGTATACAACACTCAATGCTAATCTACGGAAGTTTAAAAGTGCCATCAACATAAGCAAAAACTTTGCTCCATAAGGTACAAATATATCGAAAAAAGTTCGGAACAAAAGTGCAGTCGCGAAAGATGGGGTGTCTGACTAACACTGACCGTATCGTTGACGATCAGTGCGGGGGGGGGGGGGGGGTACAAGGCAGCAGTCGGAATTTTCTGGCTCCAAAACCCATCCAGTTGGAATTTCAGCCACTACACCCCCCCCCCCCCCCCCCAATCATCAGGCCTTAGCTACGTCGCTGACCGCGGGTAGGCCTATATACTTTAGGTCTTCGTGTTGTAAACGAACCTGTTATGAATTATGCGTCGTCATGATACGTCATCGATGACATTTTGCCCAGAAGTTCTATTATGTAGTGAAATGTCACATTCTATATAAGTATAAAGTGTTTGAAACATTACAGCAATTTCTAAAACTTTCTTCCCCAAAAGATTTTCGCTATGAGTCATGCCTTCTTACCATTATACTCTTACATAAAAGTAGACGTGCATGTCATTGCCTGCATGCACCTGTCTACCAGAAGGAGCGTAACGATAAAGAGGACTATAAAGACTTCTAAACAAGCAAGACTTGTAGAGAAGACTGACTTTTATACACGAGGACATGTTCTCGTTGCAACCCGTGCAAAAATGTACATTTCTGATGAATGTTAATTGAAACCCACCCTTCTATGGTCCCCTGGCTGTGTAACATTATGAATGATGGGTTCAAGCCACATCATGAATGTGTGTTTCCAAATATAATAGAAACTGCTCCATGAAATGTGAATACTTGCAATTGACTAGTTCCACTTCTAAGTGATGAACGACGGTAGACAGTGTTTATCTGTCTTCTATAGTCTTTGTAGGGTTTGTTTACTTTTATTGGCAGATTTAGCTGGGTACGTACGCCTCAATGCACATAGAGTGTTTAGATAATGAAGTGACACATAACTGCCGTCACTCATAACTATATA
>KN883666.1:14491-31315 GCA_000934455.1 Apostichopus parvimensis | reverse complement strand
TCAAGTAATAAAATTGAATGTCACTGTGTATAACAAAAATAAATAATTAAAAATAATAATAAATAAAACAGTTTTTAAGAGCTTCACGCCTACGAAAATGGTAAAGGAAAACTAAGATTTGAAACGAATCAAGTACAGAAAACTTTATAGACGACTTTTAAGCATTTTCTATAAGGTCATCTTAGCTATTTCGATTGATTCGTGTTTGCGTGTTTCAAACCCTTACTTATGAATGAAAACGGCTGGATTACAAGGTTATATACAATATATTTTTGAACCATTTCAAGAAAGGTTCAGAATTTGTATTATGTTGAAGTAGAACCATTAAATTAAAACTATATTAAAACCTAAATTGCAAATGTGTAAAGTTATTAGACTGCTTTGTCATTTTTCGTCCTATTGTTTGTATCTTAAAAGTGAGAAATTAAAAAAAAAATTCAGTGGCTTCCTTTTAAACAAGTTCACTATAATTTATTGAATGAGATGTCTGATGAACACTGCACACAGACATGATGGGCTGTTGCTGTTATAAGGCAATTCAACTAGAAACATGAAAACACTTTTACCCTTCTGCAGTTGATGTTTTCACTCAAACCTTGAAGATATTATAAGATATAATGACTGCGGTAAAGACTGATTTGTTTCAATATCAAAGAGAAAGTTATATTTTTATTTACGATTACTGATAATTATTTCTTTGGAAGTGATTTTCAAAAGTTTTCAAATTTACAAAATGCAGAATCGGAACAGACGAAATTACTGTAAACTAAGAGCACACGTGTAAAACCCTTCAAAAATGTATCACTATCTATATCTATATCTTATCTATAATGTTTATATAAGATAGTATCCATTGTGTCTATGTGTCGCTGTCTATATAGTATATATGGTGTCAATATGTACAGATAGTTCTATACTATAGCATTACTCGTGTCTATATGTATAACTTTATATATATAGTACATATGGTGTATCATGTATAGACCTATATATTCTATATACTACACATATATATATATATACTATAGCATCCATTGTGTCTATATGTATAACTATGAACACATTATATATGGCGTATATTATGTATCGATGACTATATAAGATATTCATTCATTGTGTGTATGTATATACAATCTATTTAGTATATATGGTTTCTATATGCATATATATTATATAGATAAGATAGTATCCATTGTCTATGAATAGCTGTACATATATGGTGTCCATATGTATAGATGCCTATATAAGTATCTAATGAATAAATATGTACATAGATGGCTAATAAGTTAGTATCCATTGTGTCTATATGTATAAATATGTACATAGTATATATGGTGTATATATGTTTAGATGGCTATATAAGTTAGTATCAATGGTACCTTTATAGTATTTATGGTTTCAATATAATCGCCGTCGAAATATCACATACTACATAGCGTATATGTATATAACATAGTGGTCAATACTTTACATGTTATGTATAAACAAAAAGTCAGACCGGATTCTGTTTTTCATCGGTATATGAATTCCTAGAAAACAAACATTTTATCCGTTCTTGTATAACAGTATAGGCCTAATAAAGAACTTGCGATATTCTTGTATTTATCCACCGAAATTACTATCCACGTGACGGATGTACACCGAGACTATATATAAACTATACACGCCTGCTATATGTGGAGATCTATGTATAGATATGATATACTATATGTTACTACTAACTCAACAAGGAGAATAATGCTTATGAACATGTCTTTTAAATTCTAAAATAGTCATTTGAAGTAGATGATTATGTCATCATGGAGCGGTGCGAATTGTACTAAATCTTCATAATTTGCAATTCAAGATGATCAGTAAAGCTAAAAACGATACATCATTATGGAATTTTAATTAAAAGAACAGTAGAGGAACATTGATAAAGATACATTACAAAATACTTTAAAAAAAATGTATCCCTTTTTATGAGTGTCGCAAATTACTCATAATTCTCCTTTTTTTTTTTGGTCTTTTCCTTAATTGTACAACTTTTTAGTTGTCAACTGCGCATGCGTCGTGTTTAACATTATAACGCATAGAAATTGCTATTTTTAAGCAATCTGTTTATATCTTTTCATTGTCATTTGCTTTCCATTTCCGCGATTTTATGAGGTGCCTATAGTTTAGCCTTCATTCGTGTGAAACCATAAAACAATGTAAAATTGAAAAAGAAAATATACAATTTTCGAAAAAATGGCTATTTGGTGAAAAAGTTTTTACACAAGGGAAATGTAAGGTGAATGATTTGACGTATGCGATGATTGTACCTTGACGTACATACTCGTGAAATTCACTTACAGTCTTGTCAAACGAAACGAACCATAGCTTCACAATATAGTGTACCAATCTTAACCAACATCTTTACAAATATCTAACATGTTTTTCTTTCCAGCATCTAAAATTTCATGTGGATGACACTTGTGTTATATCACATGTGACATGAGGTTTACTTAGTGGTAACACAACCGGTGTGTCGCCTGCACGCTTGACACACACACACACATACAATAAAAAACAGGGAAGATTTCATAGTATATATACTAGTTGTCCGTATAAGCGATCGTTTTCTATTATAGTTGTCTGTACTCGTCAGCCAGTTGGGACAATTTCCTAATGCTAACACCTCTCCAAACTGTACTCCAATATACTGCTCTAAAAGCACTCGTATTTCGACAGTACGAACAGTTCCTAACCTTGATCTGATATCAACATGCATGATAACCGCTCGTACTGACAATACGAGAGCTATGAAGCGGGACTTTACACTACAGTATAGAACAAAAGTGTCCCAACTCGGTGCACTTGTTGCCGCCCTTATGAATATCACGGCCTGCTCGTTCTCGGGACCCTTTGATAACATAAAGTGCAAAACTAATTACTTAGTACTCGATCTTAGATCCTGGTAAGTTCGTACTCGAATATTTAGCGGAAATGGATCTTTCTTGTAACCGTATAGCTAAACTCATGCTGTTGTACCTGTATACTACTAGTCTGGGGATATGTCAGATTCACTGGGGAATCCAGGAAGAAAATAAACAGCAGTGAGTGTGGCATTCAGTTCTTTGAAGCCGACTCTCAAGTATTTCGGGCGGGCATTGGGGGGGGGGGTATTTGACCATCCTCCTCCGACAAGTATAAACGTTTAGACGTGACATAGTGCACCATTTCACGTCTGAAAGCTTAGGCAGCTTCAATAACCCCATCCTCTATAATTTAACATTTTGATAATAGGCATAATTTGTGTCTTTGTGTCTAGCAGTGGGAAAGACAACCTAGTAACTCAGAAAATTTACATATTTGTTGCGTTATCAATGACGTCACTAATAGCTTATGCCTTCTTCCAATTACTGGATATACACTCATTTATTTATCATTATTCTCTTACGTTTTACTTGATTGCATCTTTTAAGAAAACCACGTAAACCGACGTAAATTTGTCTACAATTTCGAACTTGAAATTTCAATGGTGTTATATGTTTTCTCCCCCGACCTTGTAGTCAACGATATAACTAGGCCACGAAAGCAAGGTTAAAAGGCAAGTCAAAATTGTATGTAACTTCCGTCGTGTGGTTTGGAACGCTATTCCATTCCTATATGCACTCGGTTTGGTTTTACTAACTTATCTACCAGACGCACTTGAAGTAGTCGGAAGGAGTATATATCTCTAGTCATCTGTAAATATATATTTCATGCTTATATGCGCTTCACATTACTGACTTACAGGACGTGCAAATGTCGAATCTAACACTGCACGGTGCTTTCTTATACCCATAATGGCGTACATTTTCCTAGATAATGTGTCATGATTCTTGAAAACTCCAGAATATTAATATTGGATCTAGCGAGAGATTCGGCGTTATTTGAGCTAACTCAGGGGCTGACTGCCTAAGAAAAACCATCCGCGTGGGATGATCGCTCTTATTAAAGAGAGGTATTTCATAACACCCCGAGTTTCAAAAGATATTTTTCGACCCTTTTTCCTGAAATCAGGAAACTCTTAAAACTCAAAGCAGGTTTATATTTCAATTTTCTTCCGTTGAGACAGTTCGAGCCAGCTTTTTCTTGTACATTGAAATGTGTTTACTGTATTGAGTATACGTTGTAGGTATGAAAGAGTGGACAGGCACGTACTGACCATTTCCATTGTAGTAAACAACCATAGCAACGCTTCTATCATGGAACGCGGATAGAAGATTACTTGCTGTGTGGAGGGTGGGGTTGTGGTTGGGGGTATGGAAGGTGGGATAGAGGTTAGGGGAAGGGAGTGTGGGGGATAGAGGTAGGGTTGAGTGCGGTTGGGGCTTGCGTGTCGGGTTTGTGTAGGGGAAATGTTCTGGCTTACTAATGGATATTTATAACAGTAAGCAATTCTTGGAAATTAAATTCAAATATTTCCATAGAGGAGGAGGGGTACTACCGGAACGATCAGCTAAATGTGGATTTACCAAGACAGACTTTAAGACACAAAGGGGCGATATTTTCTCCTTACTGTGAAGTAAAGTATTGACTATAGTTTTTGTTTTAAAATATTATTTTAGATACGATACATAGACACCTTCATTATATACAGTAAAGTGTATATTATAAGACATCGACTATTTGATATGTTATAATAACACAAAACATCACGAGACCGGAAATTATTAATTATTATGTTGAAACTCTCAATCATGCAGTTTCCATTCATATCCAGACTCTTACGCTCTTTTGTGTCTGTTTTTCCTTCAATTTTTCATTTTTTAGAATATTTATGCTTTCCTTTTATCTGTTAAGTTCCTTTTTCTTTATCATAATAGTCATATTTTTTCTCAAACACGTTGCAGCTTAATTTATGATATTCTTAAAGTTGATTTAATGCCTCAATAAAGTAATGTTAATGTCTCGCAACATTTAAAAAAAAAATGTTAAGAAACATTGACAGTTGAAGAAAATGTATTCGAAAATTGAAGCGAACATTGCCAAAGGGAAAACATCTTCTGAAATCGTTCCACTGAATCAAAATGTGTTTGGTCGGAGAACCGAAAACATTATTCATCAAATAGTGACAGGGTGTCTTATTGAATGGATCAATGTTTCAGGGAAGGGACGAGTCGGATAATGATCAATAGGAGAAGAGAGAGGCGAGGGGGGGGGGGAGGATGGCGGGGTGAGCATGTATTTATATATCCATGACCCCATCCTTGAAGTAGGGTTCAGGGGATATACCTCCCCACCCCCCTCATCCTCCCACTCCATCCTAGACTACCTCTCTTCAGGCCTGAAGAGTTGCCAAAGTTTCACGAGAATAACATTACTGTCCTTGAAAGAAAAGAAAATAATGACTTTGTTTAATTAGTTCACTATTTTGGATTAAAAAAAATATATGTATATATGGTCAAGTTCTTTGTGTGAGATCAGAAAAGAAATTTTTCAACTTCTGCATACCTCCACCCCCCCCCCTTCCACACACACCTCTCCAATTCCTATTTTACTGCGTTAACGATAGCCTAAACAGGTTTCATTACCGCTAAATATACCCTTTCGAATTTTGAAACGAAAATTCAATTCTTTCTACTATGGATCATGGTAAAGCAACTTTCAATATACAGCTATATCCCCTCTCCCCCCCCCCCCCGCCACCTTCAATATCAAATACGTTTTTTTCCCTTCCTTCTAATGAATATTTACTGTTCTGCCATTGTTCCAATACAAATTCTGAATGTTCCATCGTTCACATAATGAAGGTATCGGTAAAATCGTTGTTTCTTGATTCGAAAACCTCTCCGGGTCGTTGACCCTCAGTTTATAAACCTCAACAAAAAAAAATACATTCCAGCTCCCTTCTCTTACAGTAATGGTCAATTAAGGCAATAAATCTAAGGTACAAAAAAAGGAAGGATCGAATCTTGTATAGGTTTTTGTTAGATCTTGTCAGAGATTTTATCGAAATTAGAGAAAAAACAGAAACACTTTGGGTGGTTATTGGACTCCCATCTTATTGTGTGTTTTATTTCGGAGACAAATCGGCTAGCAAAAAAAAACAACGAACAAGAAAAGCTGTTAAAGTTGTATCCATCTACCAGGGAAGTGATTAACAACGTCATTGGACTTACTCAAGTCGTTTCGCTGTCAAATGGGATTAACCATATCCCATATATTGCATACGTGTTAACGTGTTATAATGGCATTATAACTTTTGCAGTGTTGGACTTTACAATTTATGATGTTACGAAGACGTTTCAGGGTAGAATAACCCCCAACTTGATAAAATGCACTAAAGCAAAGGTTTTGAAAACCTGGTCTACTTCACTAGATATGGGAACTACAATAGGTTCAATTAGTAACCATACACATTCAAAACTTACATAGGACGAGAAGTGGATGTATGTGTGTGAGGGGGGGGGGGGGGGGGTGAGCATGCGCAATGACCACCACCCCCACTATACCCACCAACTCGTACCTTCCTGAGTATATGGAATCATATGGAATATCAATATTTCAGGTACCTTGTTATATTATTATTATACGTTTCACTCATACATACAAAACAAAGTGTTAAACAGTATCAATTAAATGCTGATGTTTCTGCAGTGTATTATGGTTCGTCAAAAAAAGAAAAGCAATTTTACGAGTATTCAATCCTCATATGTAACTTGACACTTAAGTGTATCATTTGGGTATATTCTCGCTTGGACTGAAGTGAAGAAACAAACAATATTTAAAAAGAAAACCACTTTCGATTAGGGAAGAAGAAGAGAAAATGTTTACACACAGCGGTCTTTCAAAATCCCCCTCCCCTCCACTTGACCCCTGGTAATCCTGCATCCCTTGGTGATATATAACTGGACACATTGGTGCTTGAAAAAAGGCACGGATGGCGTTCAAAAAGTATTTAAATATCATAATATCAAGACAATTTTAAGGGAACAATAATATTATTCAGTAACGCTTGCTGTATCATATGATCAGGCATACTATTTACTATATCTAATTGTGTCGCCTTGAAAAAGAAAAAACTCAAGTACCATTCAATATGTAAAATAATTCACTCACGTCACGAATGGGAAATCTGGAGGTAGTTAATTAAAAATTGCATTCATATCTTGGCTCTCATATGGCATATACTATTGGCATTAAAATGCAAATTCCAGGTGGTTATTTAACGCTAACAATTTTGCCAAACGGTGAATTACTATTACAACATTGTTACAGCGTTTTGAAACTACAGTTTGCGTCAAATTTAACAGAATCTGCCGGCCATCATGCACACTCTACAGTTCCTTGAAAGATTAGGTACCTGGCAACATAAGCCGGTACTTTCATTCAGTGTAGATAAACATAAATTATTTGCAAATGTACAGTATAACATTATGTAATAAATTTGTGGCAATCGAAGCTTTCTGGATTAAACGGTTAGAGGCCCTTCAATGATATATGGGAGTATTCAGATGTTAATAAAACTGCTGATAGTACACATATTGATGATAATGCCCATATTGGTGGAAGTATACCCATGTTGTTGATAATAAGTTCACCTTAACTGATGATAATTTCAACACTGACGATGACCTTTACCCACACTGATGATTACTTCACCCATATTGATGATAATATCCATTTTGATGTTATCTTTGCCGCATTGACAATTTTACCCATGTTGATAATAATTTTACCCATGTTGATGATAATTGTAGATATTGAAGATAACGATACCCGATTGGTAATGACGTTTGTCATATTGATGAGAGTCATATACGCGTGTTGATAATATGACTTCTACCTATTGATGATAACTTTACCTGGTATACCAGTATTGATGATAATATCCACAAATCTGTAAATATAGCATTAAATGAGAGGCCTTTATCGATGCGGGTAAGGTTATCATTAAGATCAGTCTAGTTATATTATCAAACGCATATATTATCAAACGCATATATTATCAAACACATATGTTATCAAAACGCATATATTATCAAACGCATATATTATCAAACGCATATGTTATCAAAACACGTACGTACAGATTGGCCTTTTACACTGGGTTACCGTATAAGGTAAAGATCCATTATATATTCCTTTAACGGACAAAGATGGAGAAGCTCTTCACGAACATAATATTTATCTGGCAGCGATAGAAAGATGAATCGAGAGGTAGGGAGGGGAAGCAGATACAATTGATGACTTGTCGAACTGGGATGTAGCAGGATCGTTCTTAACAAGAAAGATGAATAATAATAATAATTCCAAAAAAAATGTTCGACTGTAACTTTATGATTAGAGGCCATGCTTGCATTACAAATGGATATAAGATGTCCATGATTATTTTCCAATATTTCACGTTATCACGTTTTCGGGATTTTTAGATTTTGAAAAGCATTTTCTCATCAATCACACACAAGCACACACGCAACCTTGTAGATTCAGGATTACATATCAATTTTACATTCTCTCTTATGGAAATGAGAAATTAAAGTTAAAGACAGCTGGTTTATTTTATTTTGGCAACATGATACAGCCTTAATGCACTCCGCAGTATGCAGCTCAGTTGTCTTTCCCGCACATTACAACTGCAGCATTTGTTCAGTGTGAACTCATGCACAGAAGTAATTTCACTTTTGTCCCAAAAATGCCAATTATTTTGTTCGATTCAGCATGGTGTCGAAAACAAAGTCTTTCGCCTAGAATTGTATAGGTAGATTAGAATGGTCTTCTCTGTCCACACCAAAACTGTATAGTTTTCTTTCCGTTAATGTAATTATCGAGTTGAGTGTTAACGTTGTAGAGAGCTCTGTAGAATTACATGGACTGATATTTAATGTGAAAATGTGCCACTCTAACGGAGGTAATGATTGTCTCCTGTGACATTAATGTTTCAAATACAAAACGTCTATCTTGTGTTTGGAAGGGGGAGGTGGATTCATGAAGGAGTGGGGGTATAGACCACTTGAACATCATTTACCCGACATCTATCTGCAAACAAGATTTATAGCTCAAAGTGTATAGAGGTGACACAATGCATGGTCTTCATACATGTATATAGCATAGATCATGTGAAATTTCATGTGAAATTTGACATCAAATAACGACACGTGAGTAGATGATAAACATAATAATACCTCTAAAACCAATATTTGGTAAAGAGTTGTTAATCGGGGGAAAAAAAGCTAAAATGCAACATTGTATGTTGTAATGTAAATTATCTAGTGGTATAAAGTAGATTCAAAGTATTTCGAATGCGTTCTGTGCACTTACGGCATTTACTATGTATGTATGTACTTACGTACGTATGTTTATGATACTTTAATAATAATCTATCATAGTTACCTGTACTGGTCCATGTTCGTGGTCGTGGATTTGAATATATAGTATACAGATACTAATGCAAGATTACATGTATACACACGCTAAGCGCCGGTTTTTTACTCGGGTACTCTTGAGGGGAACTTTATACTTGGACTCGAATATCTGCTATATTTTTGTACTCGTACAACAAAGTCTGGTTCAAGCATAAAATTAAGACTGTTTACTAATCTATCGATTAAACGAAGGTTTTGTCATTCCTGGTTTTTCGGTTTTCTCTTTTGCGCAGCTGCCGAAACAGTCATACCAGTGATGTCGCACATTTAGTAAATCTTAGCAGTGTGTGCTTTTGTAGCAAATGTTTGCTTATACGATGGAGCGTCCAAAACCTGCTACTTCAGGTTCCAAATAAATTGAGACCTAAGTTAATTCATGAATTAACTTTTAGTCAGAATTAAACTATCCAAAGAAGTTGATCAATCAGCATTTGAGTTAGCTTCTTTTTCTCTGTGGTATAGTTAAATATGAATCTTGAATTTATCACTTGAGAGATTAATTTCACGTAGACTTCCATGCTTCAGAGAACAGCATCACTTTGAACACCTCTCGGCGAAAAGGGGCGTTATTGTTTAACTGTATTTTAGGGGGTGGAAGGGGCAAGAGTGGGGGATTGGTTTATACGAAAGTAATCAAACCTGTTCCGCATATCCTTCAAGGGGACAATGCAGCACTTGATGTGTTTTAAACCTTTTGCTTGGAATATTGAATGAAGTCTGCAGAAGGGAGGGTAAAGTTTATAATTGCCCATAATTCCACGAACCTCTTTTCGCACAATATTACTTACAATCAAAACTTAACCCTTCCTTTTGTTAAGTTGGCTTGAATTGTGAAAGAACGTACAAGAGGCAACACAAAGAAACAAAATCCAAATATCATGAAACTTATAAAAGCCAAACCACCTGACCGTTTATCTATTAATTTCTAGCATATTTGCGGCTATCGTTGTGAGATGATTCAATTTGGCATCTTTAGGAAGTCATTCTCTGGTTTCTCGACAGAAACTCGGACCGAATGTGACGTTGCATTAATTTCCAGAGTCAAAGAGTATTAAAATTCAGCTCGAATGTCCCGAGGCATCTATAAACTCCTGAAAACAAGTTAAAAAAAAACCAAGCGAGTTGTTCAGCAAAAGGGGGGGGGGGACGTCTCCGGGAAAAGGAATACAAACCCTTTACTGACGAAGACATCTTCGTGTGGAGGATTTTGGAAAGAGTTTTTTTTTAAGTCGAGGTGTTTAACAAAAGATTAGGATCTCTCCTCTCTAAACGATCTAGGGAAACTTTGTTAACGCTTGTAAGGAAATTCTTGAAGGATGAATTTTTCTCTGTAGGGTTTTAACTTTGTGTTACGTTGACAAAAGCCATGTTTATAGGATGAATTCCCTTCACTTGGACTAAATTATTTGAGCGCAGGATAAATTCATCTGTTTACTATACCTCGATGGCGAGTTGTAATCCAGTAAATAACATTATTGTCTAAGTGTTAGTGTACATTGCTTTATTTCATCAATCAACCAAACAATTAATTAATTAATCAAGTAAGTAAGTTGGTAAGCATATCAAGCAAGCAAGCAAACAAGGATTCAATCAGTCAATAACATTTATAGAACGCCAAAAATTAAACTCTAAGGCGCTGAAGCGTAAATCACTGTAAATATGCGTCACAAAACGGAGGTGTTGGTTGGGAGGGGGGCAGGAGGGGGTGGGAGTTTCAAGATATTCATACATGTTTCTAAATTCATACTGACTTTTAGTCTTCATATTTTCTGGCAGTCTATTCCATAATTTTGGACGACAAAAGTGATCCCCACACACAGCGAGGCTACACTCACGTATATAAACATGCAACATTTTGTATACGGGATTCAAGGCCAAAAATCGTAACTGATTTTGCTCCTATCATGTATTTGTTTATTTCATTTAGAAACGATATGCTTTCGTTTCATTGATTCTGGTGCCCTGGCTTTGATGATATAAAATATAAAAGTAGGGTTTCAGTAAACCCTGGTCATTCCTGAAACAGCCATGATATACCAACAGGTTTTACAGTAAATACAATTTATAACTGATACAATTTTTAAGTACTTATAGACACACATGCTTTTAAACATAGTGAATTTATAGCAGACCAGTTAGGAGGACTAATCGCATTTAACGGCTAATCGAAGTAAACTAGAGAAAGAAAAAATAAGTTTCATTGTATAACGTTTGTCATGGAGTTTACTAACGTCGAAAGGTTGGTCAAAATGAATCCAAACCGGGTTATGTAAGGTCTCCTATTCAAGCACATGTAACATATGTGGTGGGTGACAGGGGTAGAACGAGGGTGGGAGGGAGGGAGGGGTAAGGGGGAGGGGGAGAGGAAGGTTTTTCAGTATATGTCTGACTATAGTTTGTATGATCAGATAACATTTCGTTCACGTATTTTTTCTTCCTAAGATTGCAGTTTCGACTTCCACACTATTGACTATCTATATATATTATACGCTTACACTATAAATAGCCGTTCAAACACCCACAATTATTGACGGTATGTGTTATTATTTTATTCAATAGGTTAAGATATGGTATTTTATGTCCCTCAAGTACATTACTAATCAGAGATAATAATAACTGCCACATTCGTCAACAGTTATTCTATTTTATTAGACCATTACCCGTTTTATAACGTGTCACTTGTTAATAAATAATGCTACTTCTTGGTTGTTAACGTCACCGTGCGTGTAATCACAAATTTTACGTTGAGATGTAATCAAAATGCATGGGGTGAACAACACCATTAGCTCAATTGATTTTCGATCTGTGAATTTCACACGAAGAAGAAATTTTCGACGGATGAGATTAGACTGAGAAATGAAAATGATTGGTGTAAAAAGGGATAACATGTAAAGAGAGGGATCTGGAGCAAAATCATTATCAGTTGTGATAAACTTGTGTAATTTCGTTTGGTATAGCTTCTAATATACATACATAAGAAACATAGGTGGAATGATTCTTTCAGGTTTTTCTTTGCGTTCTTGTGTTAAAATTACCCACAATCTTGAGGTATCATAGTCGCCGAAGACAGAGGAGGCGAAAGACACTGCTCAGTCTCTGGGAGGGGAGGGGAGGGGGGTGGGGGAGGGGGTACAACTTCAAAGGGCTGATGTACATTTGACATTGATTTGAATCAGAAACGTTTAAAAATGTCCCGAAAAACTTTGGGGCCCTCTGTACATTCTGTACCACGAAATATGTGAATAGTTTTTAACAAAACGGGCCCTTTTCTAATTACTAATTTTTGGAAATAATATTTCTGAACAAAAGTTCATCTTGTAAATAACAAAAGGGCACTCTTTTAATTACCAGAACGGAAAATTCTACTTTTCATTAATTAAAAAGGGGCATTTGTTTCGGTTTTTCACAAAGACGACTTCGCGGTCTCTGAAGGAAGACACGGTACGTGGCAATACTAAACAGTTTACTTCACCAAATCGCCCCTGCATGAACGATGTTATAGAATTATCATTAAACTTAAAGGGGTTGTCAGAAAAATGATAAAACAAAATTGTATTGGCCTGAGTGGTTCAATGATCTCATTTAAGAAGCTGGCCAAAATTTCTAGTGTTACCACTTATTTAGCTAGAGGGTGTCCAGTTATTAGTGAGTATTACACGGTTTGGTCAAAGTATCGATAAGTTACAAGCCAACAACAATGTGTATCTTGAAAGTCAAGTTTCGCATCCAAACTCCCTTGATTCACATTTCTCTCCGAACAATATGCGGCTCTGTCTGTCTGTCTGTTTCTCTCTCCCCCCCCCCCCCTCCCTCTCTATCTCTCTCTCTCAAAAGATACATTTATAATCCTTAACCATAGCGGATTTACCTAAAATGACATTTTAAAAAGTAACCGATACCGCCTGAAAGATCATATTTTGCTGAAAACCTTCGTAAAAAAGTGCATTTAATGTCAGAAGAAAGTAACATGGATATCAGCTTTCGCTTTTGTTTGATAGTTGGTAAAACAGTGATTCGAGTTTATCGAACTTATGGCAGGGATGTCTGAGAAGTGGAAATTTATAAACCTCTATAAAAAAAATGAAATTCAACACAAGCATGTACCCGGTGTTGATTATCTCTCCCTTAACTTCTTGTATAATGTTCTTGGGGGGGGGGGGGCATACAGTGAATCATTGACAAGTTGTACAAACATGGTCTTTAGGTTGCTCACACTTCTTATTTGAATAAATTTAAAGATTCATTGCTCTATTGTGTAATTAAAGTGTATACCACATGTGGGTACCACGATAACATTGGGTAGACGTATCATTTTGACATTTGGTGTTGCGGTCCAAAAAGTAATGTTTATGTGCATGTATTGTATGCGTGTCTGTGTATGTGTGTAAACCAAACATGTCACGAAACAACTATATACTCAACCGAAAAGCTGATGGGCACCACGTTTGGTGGGTGTATGTCTGGGCATGGTTGTAATGCGCACGTGACTTATGACGTCATAGGGTCACAGGTAAAATTTTAAAGCGGATAAAAGGGTGGGGAAAAGGAAAGGGGGCGGGTGTGGTGCGTTTGGAAAGTTTAATTTAAACGGTGTGATGTTAGTTGCATCTCAGAAGAGGACACAGACTTAGAATGAAAAAACGTAATCGGAAAAAACAATCATATTTTATTTACATTCATTTACTATTTTATTGTTTTTTATTTTGTTGTTGTTGTTGTTGTTGTTGCTGTTTTGAATTGCGAAATTGTCTGAAGGCACTTTTAAGATTGACTTGTTTTGGAATCTTGTAAAGTACATGTGTACTATCTCTTTGCTTCATGAGAACTCATAACCAGCACAGCAAGCACTGAGGTGTTAATTAAACATTAATCCCTAAGACAAGAGACCAGCATATATACCATTAATTATGGTCTGTCGAACAGCTAATTAATGAACCTCAAAGTTTTGTTAGAGAGATAAAAGACCAAACACTACTTGACTTTGTGTGTGCAGGAGCACCCGATTCACATAGTATCATACCATAATATCGTATCATAATAATATATAATATAAGAAGACCACAAAAATGTGTTGCATATCGTATTACATGGTACAATGATATATTATAATAAGAATTATATTGTTACTTCATTTTATATATTGCTGCATATATAGTATTGTATTGTATTGGGATTAATAGTAAAACATACCGTACTATGTATAATGAAAACCATGGGCTAAATCAATGTTTTTCTCTCGATACAACCCGAAAGGCCCCTGGGTGGGGAAGGAGAGGGTAAGGATCCGGGAAAGGGAAGGTTGGGAGGCGGAGGGGTAGGTAAGGGGAGTAAGAGGGGGAGCGGGAAGATCGCTACCATTGTTCATATCATATTATATAAGTACATTTTCAGTGTCCACTCTATACATTTAGGTAGGCCACTCCTGAATATTGTTTTTTTTTTAGGATTTATTTATTGACGGTTGAGACATACATTTCTTTCCATATTCTATCAATTTTCAAGTCTGTCCAGACACCAATTTTTCGTTTACTTTATATTCCCACTCGAACACTTTAATTCAACAAAGCACATTACAAAGTAAATACCACAACATCAACAACCAGCAAATGTCGTCTTCTCTGGTTGATATCCTGCAGACAACGTTGGCACATGGACATCAGAAAAAAAGCCGTTCGTTCAATTTAAAAATCAATATCATTCAATGTATAAACTTATGTGATTCTACTTAGATTTCAAATACATTTCAAAAGGCGCAAGAAACTTCCAACCCAGTTTAATAGACTGAAGCAAGTCAAACATTGCTCTTTTTTCCCCGCCAGTTGCTCGATGCAAAGCTGACGTCACATCCGGGATGTGTTTACTTTGCTCGGTGGTATATGGTTATTTTAATATAGCACTCTTTGCTAAGTATGAGCAGTATATAGCGTTAATTATGACTATACACTTGATATATTTATTTCTTTGACGTGAAATTTTCATAAAAAAAATGGTCTTTCATAAACTGGCATGAAACATATAGTAGCAGGCGTTTCGTCCAAAATTCGTATATCGTATAAAGTGAAAACAGGATCGGTTAGCTGCTATGAGATAACCCTGGTAAAACGCATGAAGTAAACGTGACGAAAGGGATTAGTCTGTTTTACGGGGAATGAATAGAAAACTATAACTTGGAAACTGCAAGCAAATTCTGAAAAGTCTAGCTTTGATCACATTTCCCACACATCCCTGGAGGAGTCTTTGTAATGTAATGTAATGGCTGAATCTCATTCATGAAATGCGATTGAGGTGTGGGGAGGGGTGGGAGGGGGAGGGGTTGGTGAGCAGCAGGGTGTGAATTGGGGATGGATATATATTTCACCACCAACACAGGAGAACTTACAAACTTCAAGAAAATGTGTGACATTAGGTTTTATAGTATTATATATTGGTATTTTCAACGGCAGCAGATGGTACCTTCCCACCCATCACCAACATCACCCCACCCCCCCATCCATCCCCACCCGTTCTGTCTTCCATGCGTCCGATGTGTTAACATTTTATCCTAATCAATATGGGGGAGGAGGGTTGTCTCATTGACGCTTGACATGTTTTGTGGTTTTAACTATCATGTTCTGATTTTTCATTAATGGCGTTCCAAAGTTACAATTCATTCATTTTGTTTTCGTGTAGATTTCCACCCTGTAAGGAATTCGTTTTGTATATATCTGTCAATTTATGATGTTTCTTGCTTTGGTATTTCGGCGTGCAACTAGCTAGGAGTGAGACATCGATATATATATATGTATATTAAGCATTAAACTTTGATATTATGTGGTTTTATTTCTTTTCAAACATTCCGTTTGACTAGAGAAATTACACTAAGTATCATCTTTTCTGATAGGTTGCCATGGAGATTATACCTCGTTCATATCTGTTTGATGATGAACAGTTTCCTAGTGGAATTGACAGAGCGGTAAAAGATGGAGGGTTACTTGCTATTCTCACAGTTCATATTTAGATGATCGAGAGAGACATCTACTTTATAAGAAACATCCTCAGGCCAACTCAAAAAATAAAAACAGAAAAAGAGTCGAAAAAAGGGACTTTGTGGTTGTTATTATATCCGTGAATGACCTTATATATTATAAACATTCATTACACCAAACATTTAACGTTTTACGAAGGGCTAAACCCTTCCCCTTTTCTTCTTTCTTTGTTGTTGTTGATAAAGCACTTCAAATGATATACTTAAGAGTTAACCTTTTCATCCAGCTCTTCTCTCGAAATCAATAATCCATCCCTTAGAAGGAGAGGTCATCTATTATAATATGCATCTTCCCTTTGTATTCGATGCACTCTATAATTTAAACATTAAAGTTTTTTTTATAATTTTCTTCTTTTGTGCCCCATTATATTGATCAACGTAGATCCTTGGTGTGTTGATATACTAATAGCCTATAAGTAATTAGAA
>KN883665.1:115426-134120 GCA_000934455.1 Apostichopus parvimensis | reverse complement strand
CCCCCCTCCCCCTCTTCTTCTCATAGTTCTCTTCCACTCTTTTTTTTCCACACCTTTCTGCCTTTGTCCTTCTCCAGTTTATTCTCACCCCCTTTCCTTAATCCTCTCTTTGTCCCTCCACTGTTTATCTCCTGCCTCTCCTCTTCCCCTGTTGGTTTCTTTGTTTCTTCTCTCCATCCCTTGTTTACTAATCCTCTTAAATCTATCTCTTTGTGTTCACCATGCTCATTAACCTGTCTGTATTCTGTGTGTGTTCTTGTCCCTTCTGTTACTGTTACTTGTCATTCAGCCTTTGAAGAAGATCCTGCTAGGATCGAAACGTCAGGCCAACTTACTTTTACACAAAAAAAAAAGAGAAAAGATACGTACGAATTTAATGTAAATTCACCAGAATGCTTCGAATATGTATATTAATTCCATCTACTTCTTAAGCATTAACTACTATGTTTAAGACTTAATTTGCTTCTTTCCAATATATAGACCAATAATGACCAGGAGGAATGAGAGCTTTAACTGCATAAGAGATTACAGACGTTACAGACCTGAATGAACTGGTTCTCCTTTTCCCGGCACGACGCAGCCTTAAACTCTTTGGGGGAAGCCGAGGTGCAGACGGTGTCGACTAACGAGCCGAAGGATAAAATGCAAGGACCATAGAGCTTGGCATCTTCCTCCTTGCTATAACACAGAGTCTACCGAACAAATCAAAAAAGGGCAGTATATAATATTTATGAATATGAAAAGGAAAAGGCAAATGATGTTGAAATTTAGTTATGCCCAGACTTGTAATGATCGAAGTATGTATCCATTCTAGCATAGTTAGTTGTCTGTGCTCTTGTACTCATGCTAATGGGTGTTGGTAGGCCTACTCATACCCAAGGCATTTTGGGAATCTAGTATAGATAAATACTGCAAGATTAGGTACTTGTTCTCATGCTTGGAGCCTCGTAATGCTGTCTGCAGTCAACAGTCGGTTTCTATTTCACAATCTAAAAATGTACAGACATGGCGTAGTTCCCTTCTGATCTCCTTACACATTTCTCTATGATAATCACTCTGATAAATTGATGTGAACATTTGACATACCCTATGGAACATTTATACTCCTCTCTTATAATGGTGCAATTCAATTGGTCTTCAAAATAACTTCCAATCAATGCTTAATGTCAAATTCATAAAATGTTTATGACATTGGCATACATCTATACACATGACAACTCTAGCACATTTCATTGTAGTATTTTTTTTGGGGGGGGGGGGGGTTATGGCATAAGACCAATATTCACCAACTGCACCCTTTTAGGTGATTAAAAGAATATTATAAATGCAGCTAGTTGCCATGACGATATATTTGAAGATGCAGTGCAAATTATCATAGGGAATTTGACATATTATACCTGTAGGTAAATAACTTGGAAACCAAGATATAGAAGTATAGAAACACTGCCGGTGCTCAAAAAGCTTCTTATATTTGGAGAAATATGACTGTATACCAACACAGAATTTGTGCCTCATTTGATCATACATTTCTATGCAATCCAGAAAGATGTTATTTTACCAGTAGGTTGGTTACGGTGGTGACATTCTCAGGTCGACTATATGCTAATGAGGTCAACATCCAGGCAGCTCTCTCTCCAGTGATGTTCCCATCTTTGATCTTGGATATGATGTGAGACATGGAGACAAATGTGCTAGCCACGACAAGGGCATCCTCTAGAATTTCTCTGCAAGTTAATAACAAATTATTATCTATCACAGTGATGTCACCAGCAAAGAGAAAAATCACTGAAAACTTGTAAACTTCACTGACAAAAAACAGTTGTAGAGTTCACTTTGCCAAAGCTTAACAGTAAATTGATGCGGCAATATCTAAATATTCCGTGATTGATTGATTGATCGTCCAAACTTCATTCAGGGTTCAGAATTTTGTACACTGCCGTATGATTGAACAGAAGGTATGAACATTGTGTATAATTCCATCTATTTATAACTGATTGATTGATTGATTGATTTATTTATTGATTGACTGATAGATTTACTTATTGATTGTAGTCAAGCAATGATAATGGAATAAACTTTTCACCTCCTTTTCTTAGCAATCTCGTCCTCATCTGCGGTCTTAGTTCCAAATCTTTTGATCACTTCATTGACTTCTTCATTTGTGATCTGTCTCAGCTTTTGGATCAGGAGAATAAATTCACTGGTCGTCGAGTCATCAGTACCGTTCGACTTGAAACCGTTGTTGATGTTTGTCAACAAGGCATCCACCTGATAAAAGTAACAACAGCAGCTGGGCTATCATGGGGTGTCTTTGTGGATGTGTTAATCACATCAAAAGTGAAACCTGGACCAGCACAGTCCATCCAATGTAGCCTACAGTTTAGCACACTCCAGCACATCCCAAACTGCCAAAAGCAAACCAATAGAGCCTAACCCAGTACAGCACAATTCAATTTACGCCCAGTCAACACACACCCTAGCCCAGCCCAGCACAGTTCAGTCGCACCCAGTCAACATGCAGCCCCGCTAAGCATAGTAAAAAGCAATCAAGCTTAGCCAAGGCCACCTATCCTGGCATCCTCCAGCACAGTTAAATAAAAAAAACATGGAAAATTGCTAATGCAGCCCAGCCCAACACAGAACAGTGATAACAGGCCCAGCTTGAGGCATCCTCCAGTACAGTCAAATAAAAAACATGGAAAATTGCAACCCTGCCCAGCAAATGCAACACAGTTGAGACCAGCAAGTAGAGTCAATGCAACCCAGTCTAACATTGAATAGTGCAGTGCAGCCCAGCTAATGCAGCACAGCTCACCACCGTAGAACAGTGATAACAGGCCCAGCCAATGCAATGTACAGTACTAGCTGATATATGTTTAATATGAAAACTAAAAGAATTCCTGGAAGTTCCATAATATCTAGTCTGGGACTTCATCCCACAAAGCAACATTTTCAAGCAAAATGTCTTTGTGAAACCTCCAAAGTTAGCCAACACCCATCTCCCTCTCCCCAGCCGCCCCCCCCCCTGGTCCTTCCCATTCATGCAGGGATAAAGAACTCTAGTTATGCCAAATGTTGTCCATACAGATTAACTTTGGACGTTTTTTGAAAACTTATCCAAGTTTTAAGTATTTATTCTGAAGTATATGTACCAATTTACTATATACATGGCAGGAACCGTCAGGTTGTAAACATAACAATAAAATAAAACTGTTAGCAAACTGCTTATCCACAAGAGAGCCTGTGTAAGAGAATGTGTAAAAGTAAGTTGGCCTGACGTTTCGATCCTAGCAGGATCTTCTTCAAAGGCTAAATGACAAGTAACAGTAACAGAAGGGACAAAGCCACACACAGAATACAGACAGGTTAATGAGCATACATAAACTTTCCGCTTTGATAAATACCAGAAATACCGATTCATCATATCCTACCTCTTGTACGCTAGCTTCAATTTGCTCGGCTGATGTCGCCCGGGAAGGTGCAAGTGGATCTGTCTCTACCAGTTCCATTTTCAAATCACTTCTCTTGTTATAATTCAATTTCCTGTCAACATCAATGGTAGCCAATTCCGACTTCTCCACGAAAGTCAGCTTTTGACTGAAATACAGATAAAGACACGATGGTCACAACCAGCAGGGATATAAAAACAGTTAGGTTATATTGTAAGGAAAGCTAGAAATTGCCTTTGGTTTCCATTGAACTGGCAGGACACCACAGGAATATTCACCTTTCAAAGGGGTACCAAGGCAATTTTCACCTTTCAAAGGGGTACCAAGGCAATTTTCACCTTTCAAAGGGGTACCAAGGCAATTTTCACCTTTCAAAGGGGTACCAAGGCAATTTTCAAGATATGATTGGCACTATGTAGTTCCTTGTTTTTGCTTTGCAAAGTGATTAAACACACATACAGAAAACAGACACATATCACTTACTGACTGCCATACACTGACAAACTTTTTCTTTGTATTATATAACCACCACTAACATTGACTTGGTAGTGTAAGTATTGGTCGCATGATTAAATATACTTGTTTCATGTTGGCTTCAATACAAACATCCACAGTGAAAAAACACGTAGTTGTACAACAGACAGGCAGGCTGGATGGTTGGTAAGATCAAGACAATGAATAGAAGTTTACAAATGAATAAGAAATCAAAAGAAAGGAGGATAATTGTGAATAGAAAGATAGGTGAAAAAAAAGATGCAAAACTGTGATTAACCTCTGACAAAGTTCCTGCTAGGATGCAAATGTGATACATTCTGCATAAAGTATTCTCCCTAAAACAGACAAAACTTCATCATTGAAATTACCTGGTGTATGACATCACAGACTTCCCAGCTCTGCTAAATGGTCTGAATTCATGCACTCCATTTACCTCTGCTGTAAGGGGAATAGTCCTACCCCATTTTTTGTCCTTCTCCACTTTGAAGGCGGCCTATGAAGGAGGGGAAAAAAGTCACTTTTACAGGGTTTAAAGTCAGTGTTCTAATTGATAAACTTGGTGTGAATGAAGAGAATGAAGTTGACCAGAGGACAAATTATTTGAATATATATATACCCTTTGTTTAATAGGTTATTTCAGTCACATATATATGACATAACATATTAATAGAAACATAAATATTTTCTTAATAATGTAAACTACACATTGTAAAGTGAAGAAAAAACACACACATCTGAATTATGAAATATGTAATCCAGACATTTGAAAAGACGTAAAAACAAATTTCTTGTGAATCAACAGCAGCTCAGTGAGGGTAGAAGGGGGGCATTTTTGTTACACTAATACCACTTTATACTGTCCATTCATTTCACGCTTAACTGAAATCACTTGTAGGGAAAATAGAAAGAGTTCTAAAAACTTTATGTAATAGAAACAGGATATTCACAGTAATACTGCTCAGGCTGTCACTTGGAGCAGTTTCAAGCATGACATCAATGTACATACATAATCAATTGTCCTAATATGGAACAAATAACTATCCATTCATGTCCAAAAACTACTGTCAAAGCCTGCATTTCTTCAAAAATAATCCATTTTTCGCTGAAAACAATATCACATATTTACCATCACAAAACACTGAATACACATTTTATAAAACAAACCAACATGTAATAGATGGTAAAAGGGAGTGGGGAGGGGTCACCAACCTGTGACTGGGAAGAGATCATTTCTGCGTCTTTGTATTTCTTGGATTGGTAGCCATGGAGACCATAGAGATGGACCTTCTTGGAGCGATCAGGGCAGTTCTGAAGATCCCAGACTTTATTAATGAAGGTGATGTCATCTTCACCAACTGAATAGAAACAAGAAAAAAAGAAGTATAAAAATGTCCAATTGATAAGGTTTGTATAGTAAAAGTTGGTCTATCCTAAAGAGGAGTTTCCTACATGCTTGCAAGGACATGCCAACATTCCCCCACCCCACCCCCTCACTACAGATGTGCTGTAGGTTGGCTGTATGCTCACTGGATGCTTGCAGCATGTTCACTGCATGCTAACATCATGCTTTGCTGCATGTTTACAGCATGCTCTCTGCATGCTAACATCATGCTTTGCTGCTTGTTTAATGCATGCTTGCTGCAAGCTTCCACTTGGAAAGTGATTGGATAAAGCAGCCAATATCGGATTTTGCTATGCTTTTAAGCGAATATGGGATTCTATGCCAGTATATGAAATATAGTTAATAGTGTACATCCAAGAAAAGGGTCACTGTATAACATCACTGCATATACGTCACTGTATAAGATCACTGCATACGTCACTGTATACCATCACAGTATACTGTATATACACTGTAAATATATGTCACTGTATAATATTACTGTATAATTGGAGCAGACTTGTTTGAATTCAATCAAGCAAGTTATTTACTTCTTGCAGTTTATTACTCAGGATTTTTGAGGTATATAGCTAAGTTAACAGATACTAAGATTAATGATGTTAGTCGCTCAGTCATGAGCCATGACATAACAGATAATGGTACATAGTTTGTGAACGATATAAATTTACACATGTTCACATCAAGTCCATATTACTCTAACTATAAATGGCAGGGAAGGGAGAAGTGTACAAATAGTAATAGGCTTTGCTGAATAAAACTTATGAGGACAGAAGAGACCCCTGCTTGGCACTGTTAGAGCTTTATCTAAACACAACCCAGGGATGACTGACTCCCATAGGGTTGTCCTTTTAATCGACTATTTGGAATCATGAGGAGTACAGAAAGTTATACCAACTGTGAATAAACTACTTAGAAAGAGGAGGGGTTACATGGGTGGTTGGGGGTGTTTTCCATTTTCTACTTTGTGGTTTAAACCTAGCTGTCTCTTTTCTGCTAGTCTTCGTAGATGTTCATGTTTCGATGTTTTTATTGTATTGTATTGTATACAGGAGTGTACATCTTCAAGCCCCTGCCCGGATTCTGTGCACTTCCTTTCAACTCATGCATGTAGAATTTCTGTTATTACGATTTATGTTATGTTGAATCTGTTATGTTTTTACGCGAAGTGATAAACCAAATAAACGTAACGAAACGAAAACTTAGAGCCCCAGAATAATTCCATCACAGCCGGTGACAAAACATTCCGACTTTCAACAAAGACAAAGTCGAAAGAGTAAGACCACGGCGACAAAAAATGAAAAACTCTGCTAGCATTCATTAATCTAAGGAAGGAAAACTTAGTCAGAATTCAAAATTGATAAATGGGTCGCTACCTGCAATATAGTTCATTCAAATGGCAAATACAGCTGTCTACTAGTCTAAAATGTCATTTGTGATTCATACAAAACAGATGATATCAGATAATCTGGAAACCTTTAGAAAGACAATATATAAGATTAATCAAATCTTTTGATACAATAGATGACCTCACCACCCACAAACTGGGCAAATTTGTTTATCTAGAAGAAACAAAAGGACGCCAAACTGGTATAAAGATGATGATAAATATTTACACTTTAAACAATGATATTTTGAGCTGGGACAAAGCCCTTAAGATAGATTAGAATAAAGTAGTTTGGATAGCTAGATAGAAACTGTGTTTATCACTATTGCAGATGTATGAACAACAGGCATCCTTTCCGTGATTATTGTTAATCATATCTTTATCACTTCTTTTTCGATAAGCAAGAGTAGCCCTCTGAAAGGTTGATGCAAAAGGTGACTTTCTAACTCAGAGAGCGTAAACGTTCATTAGTTCACTGAGTTTTGTAAACGGTGGTCATATGCCGAGATATTTGCAAAGAATATGGCTTTTTGTCATTTTTACTAACAGACTGACTGTTGGCTAAAATCTCCGAAGAAATGTCAGATATATGATGTACTACATAAGTCGTATGTTTATATTTGTATTAAACATGTCCTCCTAAGTAGGGAAACTTCTGTTATGAAATACATATTATAAATAAATATAATATATATATATTATAGATATAAACAAGATGACTTGCTCTCACATAATTCCTACTTTGAACCACTCAAGAAATATCGATACAAAAGTCATGTCTAAAGTCATCCTTTAAACATGTGTAAATGAAAGAGGGCCTGACGATTTGATCCTAGCAGGATCCTCAGAGGGGATCCTGCTAGGATCGAAACATCAGGCCCACTTACTTTTAATCATTCTCTCAAACAGGCACTTTAGTGGATAAGCAGTTTGCTAACAGTTTTGTTTTATTTATCCTTTAAACACGGTAGAAAATCTGAAGATTAATTTTAGACTGTAGCCGCACAGCTGTTAAGCAGCCTATACCTGACATGAACGGAGACGGACTGTTGCAGGTCGTTGCTATGCACTGCAGCGCATTAAGAGATAACAAAGTGACATTGAACTCACCCTTATCAGATGCCCTGATGTTATAAATAGATGAGCAGTTACCATGGATACCAACCTGAAAGAATAAAATCAAATGCCTGTGTCAACTGACATTTTGCTAATGGATCTACTACATACACCTGCATTTTTTTTATAGCTATTACCATTCTCACGATATTCAGCATTAAAGTACGGTATGCTAACTCTCTGCAAAGCTCCTTTAAGGATAAATTGATCATGATGTTGACTCCTCAGTGCAGGCTTAATCAGTAATGTTAATCCATTGTTTTAGAAATTGCCATTATTTCATCAAAATACATTCTTTTAGCTTCATAAAAAAAAACAGACCACCTTTTTTTGATGACATTCAACATCATTTGTCCTTGACAAATTTGTACTGCATTTTAAATATATTATTCGAGAACAAGAAAGTCTTATGGTTTTCCTCTTGAGTTTTGTGTTTTCATCTGAGGAACTTAGCCTGTTGTGCTACACTAAATAGTCCATCCACCTACCTGTTGAACCTCAGATGCTTAAAGGGTTATTTCTCACAAATTATGAGTGGTATCTAGATAAAACAACCTCAAGTGACGGAAGTGTTCTCTGTTGCTCTACAGAGATCATCAAAATAGATTTTGTGCCCAACTCATCCTTTGAAATATTTTAGGCTTCGATTCCAAAACTGGTACACTCGTTCAGATTTTACATACCTCGAATCCTTCGTCGATTCCAGGACTGGTTCGATAACTGAAAATGCTCAATATTCCTTTCTTGATGTTCAGCGCCCAAACAGGCTCGTCACTTTCCGAGCTGAAGATGTTTGAAACCTGGGAAGACGATAGAAATGTGAAAGACAGACCGAAAAAATATCAGACTTGAATTGTAAAATTAAGAGAGAAACAAATCATTTCTCATAACAATGCGATGAGAGGTACTTGTTGTTCTACCATGAACTAAAACTTCAATTTTTTTCCTAAATAGCTATAAAAAGACTTTTACTGGAAAATGATAGGATATATACCAAACTTTTTGATATAAGAGGAAAAAGCAGAATATATCGGAAGAATAGCAGGACCATGATTTTTCAAAATATATCGTCCGACCTGATATCACACAACATATTGCAAACATTTTTTTTGTTCTCATGTATTTGTATTAGTTTACAAAAGACACGTTTGTTTTACATTTAAATTTTTTCTGCCGATTTTGGTTAAAATTTTAATACCATGAGATCACTAAAAACACATACCAATTGCAGACCAGTAGTTTCACAAGTCTAGTTTCTTTTCAAAAAATTAAGAAAAATTTTATTATTTCTTCATACTTTGCTTTGTTAACTTGTCTTGATACTAACTATGAAAGTGAAGGAGTGGGTAATGTAATGCTTAGCACATAATGGAATCATTAATTCAGAGAACAATTCAGTGTTCAAATTATGTGAAGTAGTTTTTGGAAGCTCTAAACTTTAGTCTCTGACAAAGTCCTATGGTCCCTGTGTACAAAATTACTTCACATCTTTGTACTTGTTAAAAAATTTCTCTATTTGTGCTTAGCATTTTGCAATGCGATACCGCAGATATTATTCCCTCTAATGGCTTGCCTTTTACTCTTCCATCAGTGATCAAATAAGTGATACATTAGTTTGATCAATTGTAAGCTATTTTTAACGATACTTTAATAGTAGCTTCTGTAAAGCCGATGAAAGTAACCAGTTAAAACACAAACTGATGCTGCTTTGTGTTACAAATGCAAACCTATATAGATATCTTACATTGTTCTCTAATCTGTCGAAGAGAGTGACGATACTCAACTGGCTCCTGAAGGACTCCTCTTCTTGACCTCCTAGCTCCACCCACAGGTCAGAGGTCACAATATCGTTAGGGCTATCCTCCACTGGTCCAATGAACTTCTTAATGCCAATGTTGTTCAACTTAAAAAAAAAATTAAAAAGAATTTGAAAGTTTTGTTATTAAGTTGTCTCTTCAAAACACTGTTGAACATATTGAAAGAATATCACTTCTGATGATAAAATAGAGTCTTGTGTAATCTGTGACTCACATTTGAATTATTAATATCATTTGGGATCAAGTAGAATCATGCTGGGATCATTCCGATCCTATAATCAACAAAGACATTAACATAAGAGGGCAATTTTTTAGAAGGATCTTTACCTGGTTGTCCAAACAGTAAATTTGGGGTTTGTCCGAAAATGAAGCAATATAACGAAGAATGACCAATATAGGGACACTGTATGAGAGATGTGTAGGTTTGGTGAATAAAACACCAGCTTTGGGCCCCAAAGTGACAGAATGTGATACCCATTTATCATGTTTACTGTTTGAAGGTATTCAGTTCCAATGCAATCTGAATTTGATGGACGAACACCAAAGCTGATTTTGGTTGTCCGAACAGAAATTTGGTCTTCTCAGACAACAGTTAAAAATTTGCTCTGATCTATTAAATATGGTATCTGCAATAAGCAAACTTAGAGTATGGCAAATTATCATTGGAATGAGAAGCACTGTTCTGAAACTTGAATTTCCAAGCAAATTATTTTTTTATGCCATTATTATTAGAACTATATATGTCAAAAGTGTTGACAGTTAACTTGACATTTCCACCTTTGCAAGGTTGTTGTATCGATCCCTGGTTCCAGTCGAAACAACATAAAATAACAGTAAGATGTTGAAGTGTATCAGTCCCCGGTTCCAGTCAAAACAACATAAAATAACAGCAAAATGAAGAAGTGTATCAGTCCCCTGTTCAAGTCAAAACAACATAAAATAATAGGAAGATGAAGAAGTGTATCAGTCCCCTGTTCCAGTCAAAACAACATAAAATAACAGTAAGATGAAGTGTATCAGTACCCTGTTCCAGTCAAAACAACATAAAATAACAGCAAGATGATGAAGTGTATCAATCCTCTGTTCCAGTGAAAACAACATAAAATAACAGCAAGAAGATGAAGTGTATCGGTCCCCTGTTCCAGCCAAAACAACATAACATAACAGTTATATGTTGAAGTGTATCAGTCCCAGGTTTCAATCAAAACAACATAAAATAACAGTCACATGTTGAAGTGTATTGGTCCCCTGTTCCAGTCAAAACAACATTTAACTAACAGTAAGATGTTGAAGTGTATTGGTCCCCTATTCCGGTCAAAACAACATAAAATAACAGTAAGATGTTGAAGAAGGGTTATTCTAGGATGACAGTTCTAGTAGTTGTATCGCTTGGCAATTCACAATGGGCCAAAAAGTATGAGACCACTTGTACTAATTAAACATGGAGATTAAAGGTATGTTGAAACAGAATGTGGAGGCGCTAGACTAGAATTAAACTAAAGGTCTTCTCTAGGATCTCTTTCTAGCCTTCAAGTGTTTCCAGAAAGCAAGAAAAAAGTGTTTGCTTTAAATGAGCTTTCCCCATCAATGGAAACTTGAAAATAAGATATTTTTTTCATGCTAAATCCTTCAATGGACTGATTTTTCTTCACTGCACCGGATAAGACACTTTGGTAGTCCGTCGAAAATCAGAGTTGAACCAATCATCAAGATATATGTTAGCATTAAGACAAAGCCTCGTACAGAGACAATGCTCTAATTATTATAGCTTTATTTTTTTTTAATCAAATGACCGACCTAGCTAGAACTTCTGAGTTAATTATTGTATAATAATGTGTGATGACTGGATTCACTATGCCTTAGTTCAGAATCTTAGAGTTTATACATTCTCTAAACTATTGCATGTTTCAAAACAAAAAGGAAGGGATTGAGAGGGAGTCTATTCAAATGGGAATTCTGAGAATATCTATATTCCCCAGCAAAAAACACAAGTACTCAAAATTAAAACTCAACAAATTGAACAATTTCATACACAGTTGGCAACATTTTACAGTAGGTGATGTTGAAAACCAGCCCTTAGGTCATTTCTGGGTATGATGCTAGAGTGCTAGACACACCTGTACTGCTAATAAACAAATGCAAACTGCATCTAGAACTTAAAAGATTGAGACCATACTATTGAAGATTATTCTATTCAAGGAACTGAACTTTGATATTCTCCTTCTTCTAAATATGGAAAATCAAGCTGGAATGGGAAATGTTTGGTCCTCAAATGTTATACATTATAACCTAAACTGGGCTTTTCTTTTTGTTAGATAAGAAATTGTGAACAGTATTTTGTTTATTCTCTATCACTCTCTCTATCTGTCTGTCCGTCTTTGAGTTTGTTATGTAAGTGATAATGTAACTTATTTAGAATTAACATATATTGCACGTACCTATCACAGAACGAAGGTTCTTTCTAATGTTTGAATGTTCTGGTATACACCAGGTGGGGGGGGGGGGTTGGAAAGGTTATCATAAATGGTATCTGCTAGACTTTATCTGCATTTATGTATTTATATACTGTTTACGTTGACATAGTTCTATCATGTTATCCTACATGTTTAAACGAAAATCAAAAGACACACATTGCACAATCACAGATTAAGAGACAAAAAGACAGTCAGGTCCATTGACATCATGGCTAATAAAGACTTTGGCATATTGACCTTTAAAGGTTATCACTATATTTCTCCCAATCTGTTGACTAAAATGGTTCAAAGTTTTCAGAATTTCCTTTCCTGGATGTTCTGACATACCAATTATGTTTCCTTTTCCAAGACATTTATAAGTGTCAAATTCAACAACTACTGTAAATATATCAGTGGGGTTAAATGTTTTGAGGGTAAGCAAACATATTCTTGTTGAGGTATGAGCATGAGTGGCCATTATTAGACTTTCTAGCATATTTGGGGACCTTCAAGTCAAGTTAAAGGGAAATTGTGTCTAACTCAATGTTGAGCACATTTGTATACTTCAAGTTCCTCTGTCTAGATCAGTAATTATTTGGGACATAAAACAGTCTGATCCAGAATGCAAGGTCCTGTTTTGATATCTACCATAAAATAAGTCAAATAGCACAGGAAAATTAAACTTCACATCTGTAATCCAAAGTGCTAAGTTTTACTTCTGTTTATGATAAAGGCATTAAACAATCATAATGTGACATTCAGAATAGTACAATTTTCCTGCTTAGAAATTCTTGAACCATGTATTAAGTTATCTAGTATATTTAAAGTATATCTATATCGTATATATATAGTACTGAAAAGTACCGATCGATTTCAAGAAAAACTGAGTCTTTGCACACGTAAAGTTTCTCCTTCACATTGAAGCTATGGATGAAAGTTTTGTTGTACTGTAGTTTTGTTGTACTGTAGTGAGAGCGTGGTGGCCAATTGGCTAAGGCATCAGACTCGTGATCCAAGGATTGCTGGTTCGATTCCTGCCTAGTTCATTACGTTGTGTCCTTGGGCAAGATGCTATATCTAACTTGCCTCTCTCCACCCAGGGGTTAAATGGGTACCTGTGAGGTAACTTGTCATTGGGCGCAGTATATTACTGCTGCGGACTGGAGGGATTGTCTCTGGGACAGGTTATCATTGACCAGGGGTAATATAAAGTCTGTAAAGCGCTTTGAGACCTATCGCTGGTATAAAGCGCTATATAAAAAGCAAATATTATTATTATTATGAAACGAACCAAAATCGAAGGAAATCAATGCAAATGAAAACGGAGAGACTTGAAACAAAAACAAACCTGTAAGAGGAATTCACCATGTTTAACATAATGAACATTGGCTGTGCATTCGATTAGTATCCCTGAGTAGACCTGATTACATCCTTCCACTCCAGTAAGTACCTGACCCTGGTAGGAGTAAGTGAGGGTCTTAGACCCTGTTGGTAGAAACAATGTTCAGTTTAGTTTAGTCATGAATATGAAAAAAACAAATTGGTTAGGAGGGACAGATAAAGACAAGGATCGTATGAAAACAAAACCTTAACACATATGACTTTTATCCTGAACATTGTATAATCTTAACAGTTTCAATCCTGCCACTCTACAAGTCATTTAATATCTACATTAAAGGGTGTGAAGACTGGCGCACAAAGAAACGTCTCATGCCGGTAATCTGACCTAGTTTCAAATGAGGTGTAACAGAGGTGTTAGGCACCACCATCGATCCCAGAAAATACACACACAGCTTGCTACCGTCGGTAATTAGACACTAGTGTACAGTCACTACATACAGCTACGGTCAATACCCACAACACAGCGTACATAGCAACGATGGACATCTCAGGTCTAGATAAAACATAACAAGGTATCACGTTTCATTACTGTCTGCATTTGGTAGTGACAAGAAAAAAACTTCACATGCAAGCAACAGAAAATTAACTATTTCAGAGGCTGGCACGCGGTTTGGGGCGAGTCTTCAATGCCTTTAAGACATTTTATTGTCTTTTGTGAAGTGCAGACTGTAAAATATCCCTAAAAAATAATTGGAACAATACAACTCGGGAAATAAGAGACTTGATCCAAATGATGATGCTTCTAACATTTTCTGAAATTTCAATCAAAATCCAACAAAAGCATAACCAAAAAGTACAACTTGATTTAACAGTAAAAACTGGTAATGGTGATCTAAGCTTAAAACTTCACAAACTTGTCGATATACCACTTATGATCAAAGAAACTGTCCAACAATTGCTTGTTATTAAACCTCCAGTGTTCAATTTCTCCCAGAGAAGGCACCCAAGTAAGTAAATTTAATTAATTTAACAATACAGTAATCAGATAAATGCAACAGCATGTTATTGTTGCTAGAGAGCATAACTTTCCTGTGACACTTTCGGTCTCCACGGCCAAATGCACTGGATAAACAATCTCAGATAAATAACACACACCTCTTGTGAATTCTTTGTCAAAAAAGAAACATACTACATTTCAGGTCCAGGGAACTGAATACAATTTTAACTAGGAAAGAAAATTAATTTGATAATCCTTGACAATATTAAGTATACTTCACAGTGTTCAATTGGACACTAATATTTTTTTGCATTGTTCAGTGCTTTAATGTTGTTCCTACTGGCAACCTATGGTCACTAGCTTCGGCCTAAATAAAAACTTTCAATATCGTATGGTATAATAAAACCCTTCAAAGATAAGCTGAATTTCCAGATGACCACAGAAGAAATTCAATTTAAAAGCGATGACTTTTCGATTTACTATTCGCATCCCATTATAACGTAAGCTGCACCTTGGGTAAACCTGTTGTGAAACTGTGGCATGCCTAACTTACCAAATGATAGTTAGTCTTTGATGTAACCTACATAAAGTTCAGCATGTTGCTCAGACGTAGGCTTGGGTTCCGATCAACGTACACTTTTACTTACCAGACGGAGCCTAACGTAAGATCGATGTTACACCATAACTACACTTCAGTTAGCCGTTACTTTCTCACGTAGCCTATAGGCCTAGTCTAGACTTTGCTTTAGTACACATCATAAGGCTAACACATTAACGTTAACCTACTTTGAAGCCTATTCACATTTTTATAAAATACCTTAGCCCTGTCTCATCTCTACTCAGTTGCAATTCCGGAAAAGTTAATGTTGTTTGTGACGAAACAGCAATATTTTCCAAAATCAAGCTAGCCTAGACCTTAGTAGTTGTTACATGCTCTTTCTGTTGTAAACAAATCGTCCGACCACTCATCCCATGTGCATGCGCAGCTGGAGTTTGCAAGCGGTGCAGTGTGAAAGTTTCGGAGGGAATTCCCCTATCTTTGTCGAACACTTCTATTAGCAGAGTTACTCACTTCATGTTCGTTACCGATGATTTCGTTGTACATTGTTTTTAATTTAAATTCCTACATTTAGTTTAGCTTAGTTTAAGAGAATAAAGCGACCAGTAGGGACACAAGGTCCCCGCCTTCCTCTCACATTCCTTTCCAGTGGCGTAGGAAGGTACTTTTGAGTGTGGGGGGGGGGGCTGAAGACTGATGTCCGGCCTGGGGGAAGGGTCTAAGGGGAAGGATTTTTTTGCATTTCCAGGTGGCCTCAGATGCATTTTGGTGCAATATAGCACACTTCAACACCCACTCCATTTTGTAAATAATTTTGCATTTTCACCTGGCCTTAGATGCAATTTGGTGCTCCAAATGAGATTTTTTTCTCATTTGGAAATGAAAAAGGGGTTTTCTGACTTGCGGAGCGGAGGGGCGGAATGATACTTCCGCCCCCCATATTTTTCACTGGGGGGGCTGGCGCCCCCAGCACCCCCGGTTCCTACGCCCTTGTTCCTTTCCCCCTTCCCTGAAGTCGGTGATCTAAATTTTGAATTCAACTTAGCTAGATTCATGCTTTCCCACGTTTGGATATGATCGAGTATAATAATATTATCATAAAAGACGTAGAAACTATTAGATTATATGCGAAAGCTAGAATAACCCGCTGCATACAGTATACCGTAGATCAATGTCTAGCATATGGTCTTTCAACTGACTTCACACAAAAAGAAAACATGGAAAAAACAACACGAAAGTCACGCTTCTTGGGCCCTATGGCATGTATATATACGCTCAGATTAATTCATTTTATTAGTATTAATGTTAGCGTTAGCCTACATAGATTTATGGTCCACTGTGACCTGCTTCAACATTGAGGCAGCCATTTGTTCATAAAACATGACGCAGTGATTGAAAAGTAATCACTGTGGCTAATTGTGACGTCTTCCGTAGAGTTAATTAGGCACTAAGAAGAGTACTCTGAAAATTACCGTGCTGTTGTAGAAATAAACTTACTTTCACTTGGATCTGCAACCAAAGTTAGTGGTATACCTGAGGAGAGCCAAAGAAAATGAAACATATGGTCAAAATGTAGGAAGCACTAAAAACTGTATCATGGGGCTATGTAGATTTAGATGTTTAAGTAAAAGGCTCTCGGATTCCTTGATCGACTATTCCGCAGCGCAGTTTCACACATTAACTGTTATTTCATTCAAGAACTGTGAACTCCCTCATTATGAGTTGAATTCGAAAGATGAAAAATGGTTTAAAAACATTTCTCGCTTCATCTATTGGGACATATAGGCTGTTCAAAACCTATCAATTGACCTGGAGCAAACAGTGGACCTTTGTAATCGTAAAATTCCTTCGTGAATATTCAAAACTACAACTGAATTCGTGTTTCCAAATTCCATGTAAACATTTTTGAAATCTCATCGCGACTTGTATTCGTTAAAGTTTAATGAGTTTTTTTTTTTAACTCATGACATTTATTTATTTGTTTTTGTGGTATAATGCAATGGATTTATTACAAATTCAATTTAAAACAACCTCCACCAGTAGCGATGTATTGCTGTCAATTTTTTTTATACCACTACCTGTAACTGTAAGGGATTAGTAGTGTAGCACCACTCCCCCACACAACTATATATATAGCTTGCGGTTTTTTCAGCAATTTATGAGGTTTTATGAGGAAAATAGTTGTCGGGAACGTCATGCATTTCATCAGGACGAAAGTCCATCGAGACTGTCGGGTAGATGCATGATCGCCCGTTTAGTCCGATAAGAAATATTGGTTTCTGCAGGATTGGCTTCATGTGTATATTGATCATACGACTACGAAATTAGTTACAGTTTTAATCAACTCTAATTTATTCCACACAAAAATACGAAAGACATATACAAGAAACATGGTGTAGGGATAACACATAAAAGTCTGTCCGGCAGACTTATTTCTACTGTGGTCCCTGGATCTATATATAGCCTCAGATCAACATATGGACAGAGTCAATAGTATTAAATCTCGAAGAATAAACTCATTATATATTGACCCATGTTTCGGATAGATCAAGTTTTTTGGTATCTGCACAAATAATACTATACGTTTAACGATCTCCGATTATTGAGTATGGCTATAGGTACTCATGTGGAGTCCTGTGAGGGTGAAATATTACCAGGGGCCGATGGGGCAGCCTACCAGACTAGTCAGTTCCTTCTACTCTGGCTGACACGAATTATACTTTATGCTTAGTTTACGCTTCCGATCTGAGAAATTATCTTGATTGTCTTCGTTACTATTACTCTATCATTTACTAGTCTGCTCTGTTCTTATTTTTGTTGCAACATGTAGGAGCTCCGTCAAGATCCCCCCCCCCCCCGCCTGTCACTAGCCAGTTTCGCCTGTCCGTGGCACATGTTGAAGAATTGTAAACATAAGTTTACACTTAAATAATCAATTATTCAGGTTTCTTGATTACACCCGTCGTGCCGTCAGACCTTTCTTCATGTTGCCATAAGAAATATTCCGCGGCGTAGTAAGTATGCAAAGTGCATGGTGATGGAACCGTTTCACAGAAGAATTTTATCTTTTGTAGAGGCCGTCGAAAAAAAATTGACGATTCATCTCAATTTTAAGAAGTTCGTTTTACATTGTAATTTCCACTTTTCGTCTTATTCTTTTGACGTTTTACCTCAAAAGTTCGAGGTATCCTCTCAACATAAATTTGATTTGATCTGAAACAGTCTAATTACAATTGTGCATTAGATAGCAAAAGTTTGACGCCACGAGTGTATCCTCTCGAAATTGGGGACTGTTACCACAATCACCCGACCGGCTTTATGGTCAAATATCGATATTTATTCCTCGAAATTATAAGGTTTAATCAGGCAGTTCGACGTTCTACCTCAACATTTTACGTTTTATCACAACTTTTCGACGTTTTTGTCAATATTTCGATGCTTTCTCACGATATTTTTTATCTACAAAAATGCGTTTCAATTCGAAATCTTGAAACTTATAAAACTTATACATTTCTACGGGTTATGAAAGTAAAATAGATCATGTGATTGTTCGATTGTTTAATGGTTCATAGTGCGGTGTCTGCGTCTATAAAACTGGAGCCAGGAGTTGTCGTTATGTGAAATTCGATACCTTTGATCGTGACAAAGAGAGATTTTCATCACGCAAAATGCAAACACCCC
>KN883665.1:75884-90963 GCA_000934455.1 Apostichopus parvimensis | reverse complement strand
TTAAAATATGCTAATATCTCTGGAAAGCTCCTTTAAGGTTAAATTGATGACCTTCATGTTACTGTTAATCCACCTTTCATTGCTTGGTCAGTTACGAATGATTTTTAAATTTACTTGTTTATACCGGCAGAATCCACAGTTTCGAAATACTATCATTTTTAAGCTTAAATGTAAACCTTGGTACCATGTACTGTGAAAAGATACTTTTTAAGAAAGGTCACCCAGGAAAGAAACTGGGCAGGAAAAAGCAAACAACCGAACGACTGATCCGCTCTCAAACCCAGTCCCCTTGCATCGAGACTGTGACATGTGTGATCATCGTCAGGTGTGTATCATGATTCCCCTCGAAAGTGAACAGATACTACACATGATCTGTTAGCCAACATGCCGAGAAGCCCTGTATAACAACGCGATGTTATCGTACAACATAGATAAAACCATATCTTTTAGAGAAATCTGACCCTGCCTATAATTGTCACGTAACAACTTACAGTAGTTTGTACCACAAAATATAACTTACTTGGTGAAACCTTTATCAATATAGTTATTGCGACTATTTGCGAAGGTTGATTCACTACATTTACGTTAACTTGTTACAATTCTAAACAAAATATAATACATTCACAAATGATCAGGTATAACATATGTTTACCTCACAAAAACACGATTGCTGTTCCATGATTGGTTCTTTTCTAAGTTTATAATAAACTGCTGAGAGTACATTTGTGACTGATCAAAAGACCCCTGTTGACAGGCTCGCATCGGAACCAACTTTAGACGGCAACGTAGGTTTAGACAACAACGTAAGTTTAGGCAGCAACGTAAGTTTAGGCAGCAACGAAAGTTTAGACAACAACGTAAGTTTAGACAACAACGTAAGTTTGAGCAACAACATGATAAAACAGCAGCAACAACTTTAGTTTAGACAGCAACAAACTTAGTTTAGACAACGAAATATGGTTGCCCGTTCCATACGCATATTCATTATGATTTAATGGGGTGTACTACATCGACTTCAAGAACGACTATACTTTCTATGAACGCGACTTCAGTGACTGGCAGAGAAAGGTTTCGAGAAGTAACAAAGAAAAATTCCAGTTTGTGCATTATAATTACGATTATATACTCAGAGGCATATAGAAGGTTATTTCCGATTGTGTGCACTGTATATTATTAGATGGAAGTGCGTCAAGGGGGCAGCATTTTCAGAGCCTGCTTGTCTTTCATAGGGATTTGGAGCACAAAAATAATTGCAGAAAAGGAGATTACTCTGAAATTGCGAAAATTTGGAAATGTATTTCCTTCATTCGCTATTAGGGCCTTTATTTTACCAAATTATTAAGGGGGTACCCATTACTCCTCTCAATTAATATTAACTTGACCCATTACTTAACCCATTACTCCTCTCAATTAATATTAACTTGTTACCGTGCAAAAAAATCCAATTACTGTAAAGTGCAATTTCATTTCAACATGTTTTCAATCCCATATTCCGTGAACACAAGCAGATGGCGAAACTATATGTACTTGTGATATCCCAATTACCTGGGAAAATTAGTCATAGGGTGAAACAAAAAGCCAGCTTTACTTTTTTGGTTCGACTTCTGGGGATGCGACCCCAGCCACAAATAATGGCTATATTTCATATCTTCTTCTGTTTTTGTTTTTAAATTTACACGGTCGAACAAAAAGGTATTTAACCTATAACGTCTGTCACTCTTGCAGAGTTATGTATTCACATGATGAGCGAAAATGATATTAGAAATACCTAAAATAAATTCTATACATGTTATTCTGTTAGCCTGACCCGGAATGATCGACAACTATAGCTGAAGCTTCCCAGTCGATGTAACTTTCACCAGTAATTTTTGAATGAGGCACGCAATCAGTACATGTAGTGAGAAAATCGGGTCAATCGAGGCAATTTTAGACCCCTTTAAGGCCTACCAGGAGCAGCGTAGGAAAATTGTTTACCACTGAGTGAAGAGGTTTGTTTACAAGTGACGAAAACTTCCGGCTCGGATAGCAATAAATCTACATGGTCATTATACGGAAAATTGATGGTGCCATGAAAGGCCAACTTGTCAGCTATCCGGTGATGGGTATAGCGTTTAGCTAGTGAAAACTTCTAACTAGACTTAGAGACCACATTACTTTTGTGATTTAGTGTGTAAGTCAACGGGGCTTTTAAATTAATGGGCGTATGCTACCGTAACGTTCCTAATCAAGGCAAGAGACCGTATAAGAGCGCAGCAAAAGGAAACTTCGTTCGCCGGGGATCGAACCCAGGAGCCAAAATACCTCTCGCTCTGCAAGTACAGAGCACAACAGCTGCGCCACGGCAGCTGTTGATATATATAGGCTCGTTTCTAATACTTAACGTTCCTAATCAAGGCAGGAGACCGTATAAGAGCGCGGCAAAAGCAAACTTCGTTCGCCGGGTATCGAACCCAGGAGCCAAAATACCTCTCGCTCTGCAAGTACAGAGCACAACAGCTGCGCCACGGCAGCTGTTGATATATATAGGCTCGTTTCTAATACTTAACGTTCCTAATCAAGGCAGGAGACCGTATAAGAGCGCGGCAAAAGCAAACTTCGTTCGCCGGGGATCGAACCCAGGAGCCAAAATACCTCTCGCTCTTCAAGTACAGAGCACAACCGCTGCGCCACGGCAGCTGTTGATATATATATAGGCTCGTTTCTAATACTTAGCGTTCCTTATCAAGGCAGGAGACCGTATAAGAGCGCAGCAAAAGCAAACTTCGTTCGCCGGGGATCGAACCCAGGAGCCAAAATACCTCTCGCTCTGCAGGTACAGAGCACAACAGCTTTTTTTTTCTCTTTTATTGAAAGATGAACCCACTGGCTCACCCATATGCAAACAGTAATGACAGTAGTATACAACGATTTAAAAGTAGAGTAAAAATGAATATGAGGCTATATAGCAAGTTCAATGGACACAGAATTAATAGTATGACATAGAGTAAATACGACATTGAACCAGGGTTACTGAAAATGTAACTAACACAGAAATGAGAACAGACGTAGACTATACAAATAATACTAAAAAAGAATAATTTTCAGTCGAGGCTAATAGAAGATGCCTTGAGTCAAAAAACGAACGCTGTCAACTGTCGAAGTTGTAGCTAAAATCGTTCTCGGATCTTTATCTTATTACAACATTTTCTTGCCCGAACATATCAAAGAAAAACTGGGTACGATGCATCTTTTTATAAACCTGGAAAATAGTGTTAAGTTTCTTTTTAAGTGAAACATGAAAAAGAATCAATAAGTTGACGCTGTAGTTATTAATTGTGTCGCTACTAGTACATACTTGAAAACATCTATAGCTCCATATTGTATTTTTGTACAAGTTAAAGATGTAGTCGATTAAATTTCCCTCGAGTTTCTTACGGTTAAGCCCGGTCCCAAGCAGAGTAGCAATACGCCACTGTCTTAGGTCGTTGGCCTTATAAACTTTCCCCAGTTTAGTAACGATGAAATTCCACATGGTATTTACCTTAACACAATCGATAAACAGGTGGCTTAATGACTCGCTGGCTGTTCTACATAAAACACAGCTAGGTGAGTCGATGATAGAAAATTTATATAGCTTCTCGTTGGTATACAAGATATTGTGCATAATTTTAAAATCAAGATCTGCATCATGAAACATTTTAGGAAATCTATAAATATTTGACCATCTATTTTCAAAGTCGGTATCTGGAAAAGTAGTATTCCAGTAACCTTCACCTTTAGGAATGGAAGTGTTAACAGAACGGAGCAGATTAGAGGCAATCTGACATGTAATGCCAGATGCATCGATGTGTTTGCTCCCATTCATGAAACGAATGCCGCAATAGGGTCAGGTTGCGACGACACAATGACATCGGATGAATAAATGGCTTCCAGCCATTCGGATGGGAAGGCTTTAATTAGGTTGGAGATTACATCTTGTACCTCGTTCACACTAAGTGTATTATCAGGATTTGCCAATGCAATACATTCATAAACGGCTTCGGTCGGGAGGTGTGTTGGTATAATCTCGTACATAAGATCACCTACCGGTATAATGCCACCATCAATGAAATTTCTATTGAAAAAGGTTTTAACCTGATCGTCGCAAATCAGTGGGTTTTGGAATAAAGGTTGTAATAAAATTTCCTTCCTCGTAATGGGCCGGCAAAATCGCCCTTGTGTAATTCTCTTCCAGGCAAGCAAAATTTCCCTGTAGTAGGGGTATAGATCACGCACTGATTTGCAATTCGGTACAATTTGGAAGATATATGTGCCTAGAAGCATATTTTCGTAATGGTTTAGGTTATATAATATGTGGCGAAGCTTTTGACTTATAGTACCCTTAATAAGTTTACTGACAGTTTTGATTCTGAGAGAGTCTCGAAGAATTTCAAGGTCGCAAAGCTTGAGGCCCCCTTGTTGTACTGGGAGCAACAGTGTCCCGTACTTAATCAGTGGTTTTTTACCGTTCCAAAGGAATTCGATAACACTATTACGCATAGTACTGATAACCCAATCGGGGATGGCGAGGATAGACATTAGATAAACAAGGCGGGAATTCACCAGTGAATTAATCACCTAAACTTTACCCTTGAATGATAGTTTTCGGAATTTCCACCGCCGCAAGACCTGTCCGCATTTATTGACCTTTTCTTCCCAATTTGATGTTTCTAATTTGTAGTGGTCATTTCCAATAGCGATACCTAAAATTGTAATATAGTCGTGTCTAACCGGGAATTTGAACTGATGGTCGGCCAAGGATAAACGACCGAGGGCAAGGGCTTCTGTTTTGTTGTAGTTGCACTTTGAGACTGACGCTCTTTCGCACAACTCAATAACACGAAAAATTGAACTGATACTAGAAGTATTCGATACAAAAAATGTAGTGTCGTCGGCGTGTTGGAATATTTTTGCCTCAATATCACAATATTTGATCCCAGAAATGGAGGGGCAATTTTGAATTGCGTCATGGAAGGGTTCACAGCTTAACACATATAAAATGGCAGAAATTGGGCAACCTTGACGGACACCTCTTGAGACGGGGAATGATTTAGAGATGTGCCCGTTATGCTTAATACAACAGGAAATATCATTGTAAAGGATTTTAATCCACTTTTGTAATAGAGGACCAAAACCCATTTTTTCCATAACACTAAAGAGGTAACTGTGATTAACTCTATCAAAAGCCTTGTACTGATCAATCTTAAGTATCAAGGCGCTTTCACACCGGGCGCGACGCGACGCAACGTGACGCGACGCGACGCGAAGCGACGCGACGCGACGCGATAAAAAGGTGGCAGGACCTTTCACACCGGCGGGCGATGTTTTTATCGCTCAGCGATGTTTTTGTGGCGCGCGCGGGAGATATTTAGTCATGTGATCGTAGAGCATTTCCCACTCTCGCTCCTTCTATAGTGACAATCACCATAATTTTCTTTATCAGCCTCCATTCCCAACCGGGTAATAACCATCCCGGTTCCTTCTCCTATACATCCAATGATATCCACGTTTCTAGAACGATGTAATGGACATTTACCTAACCGATCATGTGATATTACAGAGCGCGATGATTGGTCACCGAAAAATATCGCTCGCGACACTCGGCGACAAGCGACAAAAAGTTTAAATTATTTCAACTCGAAAAAATCGCGTCGCGTCGCGTCGTATCGCGTCGCGTCGCGTCGCGTCGCGCCGCGCGCCGGTGTGAAAGGGCCTAACTAATCTGATTGTTTTCAACTTTTTTATCGCGTCGTATCGCGTCGCGTCGCGTCGCGTCGCGCGCCGGTGTGAAAGCGCCTTCAAGCCATTAGAGTTGTTATGGTTGATAAAGTTAATAATATTCTGCATAGTAATGACGTTTTCAGATATGTCCCTATTAGGTATACAGCACGACTGGTCATCGGAGATGAGTTCGCTGATAACCTTTGACATTCTATTGGCTAGAGATTTACTAATAATTTTGTAGTCGGTGTTGAGAAGACTTATGGGCCTCCAATTAGTGATATAACTAAGGTCACCTTTCTTAGGAGTCAACGTGAGTACTCCAGTTTTCATAGAGTCACAAAGCATATTACAATTGAAAATTTCGGTGATAAGTTTCTCTAAAATGTTAATAAGATCATACCAGAATGTTTTGAAAAACTAGACGGTTAGGCCATCGAGTCCTGGGCTTTTGTTGTTCTCCATTGAATCGAGAGCAGCTTTGAGTTCGGCAACTGAGAGATGTTCGTCACATAGATCTGCCGAAGGGGAGGACAGTGTTCTGGAAATATTCTCGAGTAGTTCAGTTTTTGATTTGTCATCTATTGGATGATCAGTATATAGCTCCTTATAGAAATTAACCTGTTCGGTGATGATGTCCTCTTGTTCTGTAAGAACATATCCATTTTCGGTTGTCAGTTGTCTCATGACTTTTCGTTTTGTCTACTTTTTTCCAGATTGAGAAAAAAACTTTGTTGATTTTTCGCCTTTTTCGTACCACTGCAGTTTGGCTCTGAGTGAAATTCCTTTGAGTTCGTCAAGTTCAATCTCATTCAGTTCGCTTTCAAGGCGCTTCAACAAAGTAATATCATAGTCAGGGAATTTCTGAGCCTTCACTCTTTCATAGTTGAATTGTTTTGAGTCGGCGTTGCTTTTTTTGCTTCCTCTTTTTATTTTTTGATTATTTGTTTTTTTGATTATTTGATTATTTGATTATTTTGATTATTTGATTTTTTGATTATTTGAGTATTTGATAGTTGTTGACTGTATCGAATGTTTTAGATTGTCGTACCAGGTGAAAACAAAAATCAGTTTCGTTGTGGCTGTCGTTTTTGGAATTTTGTATAAGTTCTCTAATACCCTCACTCTCTTAATTCGCAAGATTGACTTTTCACTCTTAAAGATTGAATTTTCAATCTTTTGCAGAGTGATATTAGGGACCAATCGGCTTAGATTGACTTTCAATCTGTTTTAAGATTGAAAAAAATTAAGTCTTGAAAGATTGAAAGTCAGTGTTTTTAAGATTAATATATCAATCTAATGGATTGATTTTCTTAATCTGAATTGGATTGACTTTTAAAGCCAACGACAATTCCAATCTGAAACGATTGAAACTATCAATCAATTAGATTGATAAAAGTCATTCCATACGATTGACTCTTGGATCATAAAATCTGACTTTCAATCTGTTATAGATTGAAAAGGTACAAATCTAATAGATTGACTGTAGAATCTAATTTAGAATGACTATTAGTCTAAAAAGGTTTTTATTTATATGATTGGAACTGTCAATCAATAGGATAATGATTGTCACTCGTTTTGCAGTTTGTCTATGTTAAAGCTTTCAACGTTAATTTTGTAAACATATATTGAAACTATTGGTTTTGTTACCCAATTAAATTATTCTGGAACAGAAGCTATCAACATAAGAGTATGTCCACTTAGTTTCGCTTGAGGAAAACACCAGAAAAACAATGAACAGAAAACACAGAATGTACAATGTAGACGAATTATATTCATTTACTGATGCAGTCATAAACAAAACATGCAGAACATGGGAAATACTGGAATTCCATAATTTTAAACATTTGCATGTGCTAAAGATGAAGGCTAAAATAAAACATAATTAAAACACTGGCATGTATTTACTGATGCAGTGATAAACAAAACATGCAGAATTTTAAAGTTAAAGAATGAAGTTTGCAATAACATACTGAAGATGTTATCAGGTGTAAAAGGAAAATTTGAATAATTAGCCTTTCCTATAGATACAAAAGGCAAAAAGGAACCTATTATTGGATTAAAAAACTGAGGCTATGTCCCTTTTGCTTAAAACAAAACAACCTGGTAAGAATACCGAGCTGAACTAAAATTATGCATGCTAGTCTTTTAAATGCTAAATCTATTATTTATATTTCATCAGTGAACACCAATAACATTACCTACTGTGCATGCAGTATAGTGTACCAATGAACAGCATTTTAAGTCAATATCATTACTTGAGTGGTGCTCTTATTGCTGCACCAAGAGCTCGGACCTGTGGTTTTGCTATTGCTGGAGGTATTACTTCATAAATCATTGCAGCAATAAATTCCCAAAATTGTTGCAAACTTGGAGAGTACTCCACATTAAAAACATAATGACACTTAAACAGTCTGTCTAATGCATCCACCACATGAAGCCCTCCTGAAATTGCAATACGGTCCAGTATTACAAAAAATTGTTTCGGATCCCTTTCTGCACCAAGGGATAGCAACAATGGCTGCTTGAAACGATCCTCTTTCAACTTTGTTGCTTCTTCAACATCTGTTCCTTCCTGTGGATAACAAGCAGAAAAGAGTAATAACTGTAACACATGGTAATTATGTCCTTTTATCCATTTTCTGAAATGAGGATGATTTCTGCAGTTGAGCTAACTCTTTAACACTTAAGCTTGCAAAATGTGTTCAACTGCTTTTCTAAAGAACTATTAAAAAACTTGCCCTTCTATCAGTCTTATTTTGGCCTCATGAGGCAGATATCAAAACTGTTCAAGAGATGTTAACACTACCAATTAGTTACTCATCCAAGACTTCCAGGTATAACACACTTGCATTACCAGTCACATTATTGAAGGGTATACATAAATTCTGATCTTAAAATATTTGTTAACTTCTGGTGGGTCAAAGATCGCAGAATTAATTTGATATGGGTGCCTACAACAAACACTGTATGGCTGCCTCATCCTCAATATCTCAACAATGGGGATGTTAGAATTATAACATTTTCCTAGTAGTTAATATACATTACTTACAGGCACATTCTGGATTAGATATTGCAGAGCATCTGCACGACTAGATGATGACGTCTTCCCAGATTTTCCTTTCGTCAAGTTAACTGACCTGTGCAGCATGTACGTCAGTGCACTCAGAGCACAAATATCTCCTATGTAAAACAAATAATATACATATGGTTTAAAGATATGAAACATTTGTATGCAGGGTTGGGAATACTTCAGTAACATGCATGCATGACTCAAGCAATACTGCAGCCTACACATACTATATCTACTGTGATGTGTGCACCGTGGCTGTGATAAAATTGTCTGTTTCCACAAGTAAAAATTCAAAGAAATGCTGTATTGTGACCCTATTTATGTTGTTATTTTATTCTACTCGGTAGAATTACTGGGAGAGCGTAACAATAGTGATTGGTCTGAGTAGAATTTCATACAGCTTATAAAATATATCAAAGTACACTGAAAATAATTGCACTTACTGTTGCCATCCTTGTAGTTTTCAATCAACCCTTGAACAGCTGGATACTCTGCCTCTCCAAGGGTGATAATCTTTTCCCGGAAACATGTCTCCCATTTTGTTATAAAATTATCACATCTTTCCGGATACATCATTTGGAATTCCAAGTTGATCTAGAATAATATGCAACAATACTCACTATTAATTTACAACACAAGTAGTCGCCTTTAGTGACTTTTGAACATAACAATTAAGATAAGTAAGAAAATCAGGAATGGGTGAATCTCCCACACCAACACCAAAACCTACCACAATCTCCAAAATATGTCAATTTGCATTCTTAAAGGTATTTACACAAAAACTGGATTGGAATATATTGGATTGATTAATTGAGTTGGCTGCAAACATAAAAACCAACCCAAACCTGGCTGGAAAAGTGGATGCTCTAACCAAAAAGATAACCAGTTGGTTGGTCGGTTAATTGGTTGAGGACAGTAATATATGCATTCCATGGATATTCAATAATGAAGTAGATGTAAAACTGTTCTTACAATCAGCTGTATCAGCTGCAGTTTTTTCGTTATCACACAACAAACAGATTCCTTACCAATTCTGGCATGTCTTGAAATCTGGGAAATTGATTCACAATATCTGTTATCGTCAAGGATGATGGTCCTTCAATGATGGCCCGTCTACACTTGAACGTATCCTTCAGGTACTGGCGATGCTTAGCATGATTTTCATGCGTCGGTGGCATGTATTTCATCCAGTTAACCTGTAAATAAGAAATTTGAAACAAACTGTGGAATTCTTCAAACAAAGTTTTATAGTAAAAAGGTTAGGTTGTGTCATTTGTTATATCACTATAATGGATACAGTATATGTTGGATAATGCTAGGAGTTGCATGGGACTTTTGAGAAATCATTCCACTCAAGCTGTCCTAGAAGAAATAAATGAAGATAATTATTTACATTGGGTCAGCTTCAAGCATGACAAAAAATAGCATTTTGAAGATATATCATCACTATTTGATTTAATCTTAAAAGGAACCCTTTATGTTAAAGCTCGTCATTCACCTTTGCTTACCTCCTTATTCTTTAACCACAAATGGGGCATTCTGAATCCCAATAGCCACCCCAATGAAAATGTGGAGCTATCTTCTAAGACCTAATATCTCTGATCTATTCTAGCTTTCCCATTAACAAAATTGATCCTCCGCTAGAGATCAGATCTGGATCCCATTGCCTGCTCATTTTCAAATGGGAATACACTCAAAGCACCTTACATTTAGGTCAAACACCATTAAACATATACTCATTTACAATTCATGTTGTGGAATTACCTTTTAGAACACACTAAAATTCATTTTCTTATGTATTATTTGAGGTTACAAGTACCCAATGAGCACTGGCTATCACATTACCTTCTCAACTACATCATCATCCTGAACAGTCCCTTCACTGCTAGATGGTGATATCAAACTCCCTGGAATTGCTCTCGTTAAGCTCATCTGCTTTGATTTGGAAGAACGTTGCCTTCGTTTTTCATCCTGGGGCCTTGTTGTCCTCATATTCTTTAATCTGTATTCTATAAATCCATGACCATTGTCATAGAAATGTTCCTGTGTAAATATAATAAGTATTTAGGACTTAAATAAAAAAAGGTTTCAGTACACACGTTTAATTTCCTGTCTCTCACTGGGAGTATCAGCTGAGTTGAGCAATGGGATGTCTATCCACAAATGTCCAGGTTGAAGGGTTAACCATGTTAAACTCTGTTGGTGTTACAGCACTACAATTACATGTCTTTTCTGACTACATATATACATACATAATCATACAGTATAGATATACACATCTGCAGCTAAAGAATAAATATAATGTTGCATCACCTACATGGCCTTCCAACCCTGGTGTGGTGTCAATTGTTGATGGGTAGGTTTTTACCACTTCTTTCGCTAATGCCGTTTTCTGTTTGGAACTTGGATATCTGAGTAGGAAATGGAGTGCTTTACAAAGTTATTTTCCAGATAATGAAACAATTCTGGACTGCAACAAAAGAGAAGATGCAACCAACATATGCAATTTACCACCTGCATTATTTAATATCACTCCCTAACATCTCACCCACTCCTGACAATTAGTGTTCGACCGATTATATGATAATCGGTTATTACCGATTACCGATTAGTTCATGTGACAATCGGGCCGATGCCGATTACCGATTATTTTATCCTTTTCGTGGAACTGGCCTAATATATGATCAGCGGCGTAACTCCTATGGGCTCGGACGGGGCAAACCCAGGGTCCCCCGACCAAAGGGGGCCCCCGCTGCACTGATGTACAGAACTTAGAAGCGGGGTACCCTTTTTATTGAAACGGCACGTTTTCGTTGGAAAAGAAACTATAAACGAGACAATGGACATATTTTTCTGTGCGTGAATAGGTTCATCATAAATCATATGCCCTTGCAACTGCTGTCTTATTGTCCTTTCAATCTCTTAATGTATTCTAGCTTTGCAACGCATTTTTTCATGTTCCCAGTATGACAGACAAGGCGGACCAAAAATGTGTCTATGAACGCAGATTTTCCCCAAAATCTCAGTCGATAAAATCACCACGAAATGTTCCATATACGGCTTAGATTGCACCAGAGAGCTTGTAAAACCCCAGAGCTTCCAGGGCCCTAATGTGGGCCCTGGACCCACGCCTTTGGGTCTTCGCGCTCGTGATGTGCGCGCAGCTTAGATTGCACCAGAGAGCTTGTAAAACCGCAGAGCTTCCAGGGCCCTAAGGCGGGCCCAGGAGCCACGCCTTTGGGACTTCGCGCTCCGCGCTCGTGATGTGCGCGCAGCGCACATCGGTTGACTCTCCGCAGCAGCTAGGGGGCCCTTCCTTCCCTGGACCCAGGGGCCCCCAGACTCATCGTTACGCCGCTGTATATGATTAAGTGTTATGCATGATTACCAACTTCTAGGCCAATACAATCAAAGCAGTTGAATCGAATGATCTACATTCTTTTCCCGTTGTGGTTGTGGTGAATCAAAAGCGCGGAAAAATACAATCCAATATAATCGGTTCCGCATAATAGGTAGCGCAATGAATTTTGCCGATGCCGATTATTTACCGATTGTCTGATAATCGGCCCGATGCCGATTATCTAACCGATTATCCGTATATATATATATCCCGATTGCCTACATTATTGCGACTAGAATGCAAAATGCATTGTGGTTTAAATGCCCTTTTGAACAAGACTTCACTTAATATCTTATCAAATATGACTGCAGTGCTCATTAACATGCAAGATCATACTGAATGCATAGCTTCATGCCTCAGCACAGGAAACAAATTGATGATGAAAGCCAGGTTTCTGTATTTTGCCTAATTGGCAATATTTGCAATTCTGGTTGCTCTTCATAAGCATATGTTATTTGTAAAGCAATGATAATGAACATGTACTTACAGACCATATTTATCAACCATGCATGCCACGGCTAGTCTCACCAAAGTCCGCCTTTGTTTGCTGGAAGGTATCCCGCCTTTTGTAAGGTGGTCATCTACTATTCCTCCTTCTGAATGGTCTTCCATTACCTTCTTCAGATTAAATGTCTGGAAATTGGAAATGACCACATAATAAACACAGCATAAACAGTGGCTTTCTTAAAGGAGCGAGATTGCCATAATTAAATCCAGTCTGAATACATTTTGATATCACCAGAAAATGGAAGCAATGTAGGGAAATAGTATATCATTACTTTAGATTGCACCATTGCCCTGTATTTCCTATGCTGACAATAGCACTATGTTTTAGTGAAATCGTAAACTCCTTAACAGGAAAAATACCTAAATTTTACACTTTGGAAAATCAACAACTTTTTCTTACCAACACGCTGTTGCTTGATGAAGATGATTTGATATTCTGTGAAGTGGAAGGAGGAATGCATCTCACTGGGGTTGAAGTTGTAGGCTGTGAGACAGACTTTTCTAAACAAACATCATCATCCAAGGTGTCGAAGCTGTCATCACAGTACTCGTCGTCCAGTAGGAGAGAATTGTTAAAAATCCAATAGCCTGGTCCCCGAGGTAGATTTTCAAAATCCAGGCGTAACATTAATATATTATGATCCGACCGGGGGTATGTTATGTGTTGGCTTACATTAACATTGTAGGCCAGGCTTTTGGAGATAAGAAACCGATCTATTCTCGATGAAAAGGACCCGTCTACGGTGTTTCTGGTCCATGTAAACTCGATTTTGTTTGGGTTTCGATATCGCCAAATATCTATAAGGTCAAAATTGTCCATTATATCTTTTAACGGTTTTCTCGAGCTATCTGAATGCGTTTTCGGTGGGTATCTGTCTTTGTAAACGTTTTAAAAACGTTATTAAAATCTCCGGTTAGTATTATCGGATTTTGAGTCAGATTAAGATAGTGGTTCAGGTCAAGGTAGAATTGTTTCCTTTCCGAAATTATGTTGGGAGCATAAACTCCGATAATAGTAAGTGGTCGCTGATCCATAGTGACATCCAACATTACAACCCTTCCCTCATCGTCGATGCTATGTTTGATAGTATCAATGTCTGCATCGCGTCGAATTAAACACGACACCCCTCTCCTTTTGTCCTTTGCATAAAGGGAAGAAAAAACTTCACCACCCCATTCATGCTGGGCGTCTTCGTGGCATCGATCATCCCAAAATGTTTCCTGTAGAATAACAATGTCGTATCGTTTCTTGTTTAACATATTGAAAAGTTCCCTCCTTTTTTCGCTGTTTCTCACCCATTACAGTTTAGTGTTATTATAGTTAGCTTGTTGAATTTGGCGCTTTGGGGCTAAAGTTCCTTGCAGTATGTAAATTCGGCGTGGCTATTTTCTTCTTTTGTACTGCTCTGTTCTTTCGGGAAAGGTGTATGTTCCAATCGTCATCGCTGGAGACAGCTCTCTTTAAGCCTCCTGTTTCGTTCCCTTGTTAATGTTGGTACATGGCTGCGATTGGGACTTGACCGATGAGGGCTGGCTTCTCGATTTTTCTTTACCTTTAGCATTGCCTAATATCACAGTAGATTTAGTTTTTGTCGAGTTTCGTTCAAGTTTTGTATCAGTAATTGAACCAGGTGCGGCAGCGTCGGTGTCATTTTCATGTCGCATTTGAGTCTCCTCAATTTGGTCCTTATTCCGATTGGCTTGATCTACCGTGTCAGGAGGTTGCACTGTGGGTTGAGCTGGTGGGCCCCCGGGAACTGTTTCCTTGTTGGCACTCTCAGTGACGTTAGAAGGTTCAGTTTCTGTGTCCATCTCACCATTGTCTGAAGACTTCTCTGGTTCGACATCGTTATCTTCCTCAGGTGGTTGCTCCGTGCATAGGAAACTTTTATGACCAAAGTTTCAGAGTCAGAGTTTCAAAGTTCCAAAGTTTCAGAGTCAGTAGTCATCGATAGTAGTCATCGCTTTCAGCACCTCATTATTTTCAATATTTTCTGTATCATATGCACCAACTGATTGGTGCTTTTGACGGGAATTTGCTCGAGGACTGCCCTCACGGTGTCTTGCACCATTAATTTATCATATCCGGATACTATACGGAATTTTATAAATTGTTTAACTTTTGCAACGACGCCTTGCGGCGTTCGTCTGCCTGACGGTTCATTGAGATGGGTTCCGTGAAACATGAAAGGATGGGTGCATTAAAGGAGTGTAGCGTAAGAGTTATGGACGATTCATATGAAGTCAAGGATGTGCTTAAATCAATCATTAACGATATTGGGAACGGCAAGATACTGAGCTGTGTTAAGTCATCTGGAAACTGGATAATAACTTTACGAAATAAGGATGATGCAGATCTA